>CH003200.1:53399-121238 GCA_000149265.1 Ciona savignyi
AATAAAACCCATTAATCCGTTTTAATGTCCGTTAAGTGTCTTGCCCAAGGACACAACCGACTTAGCTAGCGCGAGTTTCGAACCTGCAAATAATACTCGATAAGTGTGCAAAAAACGCAGGAATATTAACTGACATTAGTGGAATTGTTTTTTATGTTTTTTTTTCTATCGTGTATCCCCTCCTGCGTAAAACTTAATTTGTTTGTTTTTTTGCCTGAGAGCACATGGAATTCTGACAGTATATCAAGAACCTGGTCCATGCTCTTGAGGCCATACCTTCTCCTAAAGCCGGACCTGCAGTACTATTAGCGCTTTAACGCAAACTTTTTTCTGGTCTATATGTTCTTTGATATTTTAACCCGTTTTAGTTATATCATTTGATTTTTTAAATTTCGTTCCCAAATTCTTGTAATTTTGGTTAGGTTTGACGGCCGCGTCCACTAAACTAAATAATTAAATTCTCATTTCTGTCAAGACGTGTTTTATCGACTGCTCGTTTTATCATCTTTTCCAGTCCCTGAGTTTTGATTTGTTTTACTTGCTGCTCTGTAATACAAGAGAATCAAATAACTAAGGTAAATACTAGGACAAATATAATCGATGTAATATGATATGCTATTTAGGTTTATCTCCGTGAATAGGAAAACCGGTGACGTTAACACATGGGAAATCGTCAGATTACCTCGCCCCTACCGAAAGGTTACTGGAGCTATTGCAGTGTGTTTTGTATAATGTCTTTTAATTCATTAGAATCCAATAATCCGCTAGGTTACAGCAATGTCTGTTAAGTGCCTTGCTCAAGGACACAACCGACTAGCTAGTGATCGGTATCGAATCTAAAACCGTTCGGTTGAAAAACGTCGCTATAATACAATGGTTATAAAAACGTCTTAATAATTAACAAAACACTGCAATAGCTCCACCCGAGGGTTGGGATCTAATGATCACTTATGTGTTAAACGCCGATTGTGTTTTCACTTACGAGAATAAAGATGAATTTCCGATTCAACTTTATGATGCTTGAATTAAACTATGTATAATTAACTTTTTAGATTATGGCAAAAACTCATGACTCGTTTTCAAACCAATCTGATGGAAATTAAAATGATCAATATATTTCTAAAATACAATTTCCCAACAGTTGGTGTTACATTACGTTTTGTAAGGGTTTATAAAATTAAACATTTCTTTTAAAATTTTCTTGTTTTCTTGTTGTTTATAACCGGCATGATTATATTCCTCTGCCGATACTCTTGGAATCGAATAATATTACTTTGCTTAAAAACATATATATAGAGAGCATGAACTTTAAAGAAGTTTGTTTCATTTATAAAATATAGGTTGGTAACTCGGGAACCTATTAGTTTCTGTCAGAAAAAGAAAACGATCGTTAACGCATTCACAAATCTATAGCGTTGTACAGTGAAAGGGAATTTTATAAACAGTGGTGGTAAAACACGTGATTAACACTGTTGTTAGTCTTCAGAATTTACCCTTGCAGTTACTAGTACTTGTCCTATAAAGTGTATTAAATGCGGTAACTGAAACTATTGAACACAATATAAATAATATGAAACAAGAAGTAATTAACAAGAATGAAAAAAAATGAAATACCTGAACTTGGGGGATTAGTAATAGCAATCCGTTTACTACAGATGATGGTATCATGCCTTTTATTACCACAGTTTGTCCCTGCCACGCTTTTGGTCTATTCACAACCGACTCTTCAGTACAACTAATTTAAAAGGCCACAAATAATACTGAGGTAATGAACTAAAACCACGACTTACACATGCACAAAAATAAAGAGAACAACGGATAAATGGCAAATGGGAGAAAATAATGACGTCACGTAAAACAGGAAATAATAATTAAAATTAACAAAACTCTCGCATTATAACAACGAATAATTGTACATTAAATTAAGGATTGTTTCAATAAAATAGGGCTTCATTACTTTACTTTTTGCAGAAATAAAACAGTACAGAATTCATGTTTTTATAATACACATTTCACAATGCGTTACCAAACGATTTATATTTATAGTTGACGGCCAAAATCCTCAAATATAACATGACGGCGAAATACGTCTTGGCGTTGAAAAGTTGGCCCAGAATCATCGTCATTTCTCTCGATTCTTGGAAATTTTATTTTTCTGTTATTTCAGACCCGGGAGTGATGTTGCTTAATTCAAAACAACCTTACACGTCGCATGAAAGCTGATGCGATTTATGAAAAATGTAAACCTGTATTAAACGACTAAAATGACAGTAAATAACTCGCCGCTTTATATGACCGCCTTGGGATCACAACATTTTGGTCAGAATATCCGAATGGCCATAAAAAAAAACGAAGTCGCCATAACCGCGCACGGAACGAAGCCACATGAAGTCCAAATGCCGTCAAAAGAGAGATTTCTAATTTCCTGCAAGTTTATGTGTGAATCAAGTGAGGATCAAATGTATTTGCCTATCAAGTTTATATGTCCATCAAGTATATGTGATAATCAAGTGTATTACAACACTCTGGGCACCGACATATAGCATATAAATTCATATCTGGTGTCTTCATGGAGATCTATGCTTGAGGTGTCGTCAGTTCGTCGATATGCGATCATCGTTGAACCTTCCAGCATTTATACTCTCTTTATTCCGAACATGCGATATTTCTGAAAATATATATTTGTGTCGTACGACAAAAATCGTGTCGTTTGCGTCCAAATCGGATTGGTGTGAATCAGCGCATAAAAGACAATATGTGTTCTATTTTGAACGTACGACACGACACACGTTTTTGTCTTTTCGGTATGAACACGGCACAAACACTCCATCAAAAATCCAAAATCATGAATTCAATACCAATACTTATATAATCATAAAAACATTATATAATCATAAACACATTATATAATCATAAAAACATTATATAATCATAAAAACATTATATAATCATAAAAACATTATATAATCATAAAAACATTATATAATCATAAACACATTATATAATCATAAACACAAATCCTCACACGCACCAACTTAATATATATTTCAAATCATATTTTTTCTACAGTACATTGATGCATAATGTGGTATTGCGTATAGATTATGATGCATCGAAAGGAAAGATATAGCGTACAGTGCGTATAATACGAATTAGTTTTGCATACACTTAGTAGAGAAGGTTAGTTTTACGGATTAGTTGTGCATGCCATTAGTATATGAGGGTTCCCGACGGCAATGTGAGAAATGCTGCTTCTAGGAAAGCAAGTTCGAATAAATCGGCAACCAGTATTTAAAACGATTAAACACATTGCGAAGTATTATATGGCCTCAGCCCATGTCGTCGCTATGCAGTCGCTATGCAGTCGCTATGACCAATAATAACACAGCAAACTCAAAAAATACTTTCTTTTTGGACCTATTCGAATCAATTAAACAATAGTTAGCGTAAAAATGTTACAAATTGAAAGTAACCAACGTATAAATTAATTTACATCGTTCCTTCTGTTACGTGGAAATACTAAAGTGAAGTAATAGAAATAAAAGTTACAAACGTATTATAACAATTGTCGAGATAACTTGCGTTTAAATAATAATGTTTTGGTAACATGAGGTTAATCAAATATATGTAGTATAATCACGTTTGTTCAGCTGGTATAATATCATATTGATGGACATCTGGCAAGCATTCCTATGTATAAGGTATCACAATATATTCAAATATCTTTGTTGCCGGATATGATGTGATGCGTTGTAGTCTATTAGTCATGTTATGTAAATGAGTGTTTGTCGAGTAACAACAAGGGGTATTTCCCACATTTGCTACCGCTTTAAAGCGTGCATCAGGCTTAATTGATATATGGACCCAATAAAGACGGGGAAAAAATGTTATTAAATCTTTACCGTCGGCAGTCTTCGGGTGGTTAAAAGGTAGGGCTGTAAATTGGATGCATTTTAGACAGTTGTGTCTTTGGACAAGGCACTTGTCGGATAACAGTGAGACCTAATGCTTTTTAGGGGTTTGTTCTAAAACTGAAGCAACCTTTCAATAATTCATAACGCAATGCAAA
Organism: Ciona savignyi; assembly: GCA_000149265.1. NCBI lineage: Eukaryota > Metazoa > Chordata > Ascidiacea > Phlebobranchia > Cionidae > Ciona > Ciona savignyi. The sequence continues at coordinate 57,469 of CH003200.1, forward strand.
AGCTCAGTTAACTGATTGCTAGTTTGATAACTGCGCTTGCGTTTTCCCATTCACGAAAATAAAACATAAATACATCTTTTAATCCGTTTACCATATCTGCACTATGTTTGGATTGTATTGACGCAATAAATGTTGCACAAACCATGAGTTGGTCTGGAACCACCAGTGCAATGGTTCAAGCCTGGTGTGACGTGGCACCCGTGGTTTGTAACCGGGAAGCCACGGTCTTTATTGAATTATTTCAGCGACCGAGTCATGTCGTTATCAATGACTCATACAGTATTCCTTGCTTGTGTAAGTTATACCCTTCATTGCGTCCTGTGGGTTATTGAACAAAAGGAAGATCTTTTTAAGGCTGTCGAGCCGGTCACGGTTCTAACGGTTTGAAGATTTGCAATTTTGGTTCTGTTTCAATTTGTAAAAATTCAACCAATTCAAACTGGTTTACGCTTAAGTTATTCTGTTATTAAAATTATGCAATACCTTATGCACTGTTATCTTTACCCAAATCGTTAGACTATAAACCATCTAACTATATAATCTTCGCTGTACAGCATTAACCGAAGTTATTAAATAGATTCAGTCGAATTTCAATTTATCTGTTAAACTCTGTTGCAGTTTCAATCAAATACATTGTTCGTCTTGTCAGTAGTTCTGGTTTAGGGAAATAACCTTTTAAATCAGGTAGTCGAACCTCTATCCTTTAAATTTCTGACTAAAGTGTTTATTATGAGAAACGAGAAATACAGAAAAGCGATTTCTATAGTCTACTCCCAAGAGATTAAATGTCATTTTTGGACAAACGTGATGTGAATTACGTAACTAAAAAATCATTAACACTATGAGAGGTGTGTGGTAAGCTGGAGTATGTGGGTGTAGAATGACATGCTAACATTACATTGGCAACAGCGTCAATTGCAGCCACGCGCAAATTCGGCGCGTAGTGTTGTGACGTCAGAATCACCAACGAACCACCTTTTTCTAGAGCTTTGTCGTCACTTCGAGATAATGAAATTTATTCGCGCTTTCTTCCCCAAATTGTGAAAATGTAGCCTACGGGACTCTAGTTATCGATCCGCTAATATAAACACGAGGACTAATGTCTTTTACACCATTCGTCGTCAAATGTTCGAGGATAGAAAGTGTACGCAATGCTGCGATGTAACAGCCAGATTTAAACAAAGTAACAACAAAAGAATTTGAGTCCAGTTGAAACACCGCTTAGTTATTGATCTAATAATTTATCAAAGAAGTCGTTTTGGAATTTGCATGGAAACAGTGACTCTGTGATCATAGATATAATATGTGCTCGCAAGAATATATTGAATTATATTACCAGATTAAAAAGGATTTACCACGCAACAGATTACGCTTGGATTTCTATTAGTATGAAACATGTTATGAACTCAGATATTTTAACCAATTCATTTGAGCTCGTGTAATATAAAACACATTGGAAACGCGATGGAGCGGTATATAAAATATCTATTATTAACAGGATCGAGTGGGTAGATAATACCATATGTGTTGGATTGATTGCTGTAGCACAGACTGTAGAGTCTGCTATAAAGGATATTGTGATTTGTTGGCTAGTTTTACTGTTATGGTACACTACCTTATTGATTATTTATCGCAAGTATATCGGCCTATATGTATGAGTCTATAATTGGTAGCTTTCTATAAAAAACTAAACTGACTATTGCACATTGCTAGTAAGAGTAAAAATACATTTAATTTGTATTTTTTGATTATTTATACATAGCTTTAGGTAGAGTAGACAATTAAAAAGGTTTTTATTGTGGAATGTAAAAATAACCGTATTCTTGCTGCATTCAAAAGAACAATTTATTCCGTCATGATTTCCCATCTCCAAGGTGAGTTTGGTTGTTTTGGCTTTAAAATTGAAACAAAATGCAGATTTAACAGCAATCAGTAGTTGTATAAAAAATATGCCGCGGTTTTCCTTCACTACCCAAACCACGTAAGATCTAGTTGTGCTAGCCACACGATCGAATAAAAACTGTATGAAATTGGCAGACTCAAGGGTAAAACCGCTAAAACGTATACAAATATGGTAGATCAAATTAACGTCCTAATTATCCACGCATCCTATACACGTCACCACGATAACATACCTCCTCCCAACACGTTGTTATCGCCTTGGAATGACGTCATTCGACAAAGACGTCATCCGACCAAATGGCATTATAAAATACCAGTCTTCGTCAGCGCAGATTTTACTGCTTAGAAATAAACATCATTTTAAATCATTTAAATAAACATTGTTTATCTGACTGGTTTTGTCTTATTAGCATTGATGGATTGATTTCGTACTTTGTCATATCCGTCACATAAGGGTGTATGTTGCCCAGCTTGCCCTATAAGTTAACTTATGCCGGTTAACCAACCACGGTTTATCAATAAACGAGGTTTAACTGTTCTGCATAATTACAATGTAATTAGTACGCTAACTTGAATATGAGTATGAAGTATTTTAATATCTGTGAATGAAACTGATTCACACTCATTAGATTATAAATACACACGGACATTATTCCTATACAGTATACACTAAAATACCACCCCACTGCAACTAAATATTATCCCACGGGCAATTTTCAAATTATCTTGCAAATACAAAAGGAAGCGTTCTCACAAGGACAGACCATATATTACCTCGCTATAACGTCAATTACATTTTAGTTTTATTATAAAGTTCAGTTAACTTAATAAAACAATATATCACTGCGATTAATGCGATAACGCGTACGTAAGCAATATAATTTAACACAGTCATTTTGTAACTTTCTGTGGCGTGTTATTACGTGCAAAAATATACAGCTGGTAGCCTGCTGAACATCCCATGATTACTGGTAAATCTCTTCAATGCCTTGTGTATTTGTCCACCTTTAGCAACCATATTCTTGTTTGCTTTAGGTAAACTATATTTACCACATCGGAATAAACACGAGTACCACGGTAGAGCAACCTAGTCAGGTGCCATAGCCAGTACTTTTGTGATTGAGCCCAATCAGCTAAAGTATTACGTCCACGTACGTTTAGCTTACTGGCTGGCGTAAGCTGGATTTGAAGTATTAACTTAAGTTAGGCTTAGAGTGTTTAGGACATAACTTCTTTACAAAGATAGAATTATTAAATTTTCAAGCAAATGGGCAGAATTGGAATAATGTAAATAATTCAGTTTAATTGCTTATAACATTCTAAAGGTGTTTTTTAGTGCAAATTTAATACTAAACTGTATCAATTCTTAGGAAGGCAGAAGTAAATGCTATCCTTATGGTGCCATAGACTTTACACATTATAATGTTTACGATTGTGACGCAATGATATTTATATTGACGTCACAAAGGCAAATATGACGTAGCTTAAGTAAAAATTTTGTTTACATATATAATTACCTGTCCACAGACCGATACCAGCCAACATTATTCCAACGTCATGTGATATATAATTATATAACACTCAAAAGTAATCGCTGATTGATTCTAATTTAGATATTACGCGCAGTATTCAATATAGAGTCTAAACGTCTTTTTAATGCATTTTACAGCTCTGTATGTCATAGATTAACGTGTCTTGTTGAATTCATTTTTTTTTAATTCCCAATCCAGCTGTAGAAATGACCAAGAAAACCGGACTGAATGTCCGTTCCAAATCTGCGGGAGACGCGGTTACTGATTCTCAGTCATATTTCCTGTGGAATTTAAGTGAGTACTTTCTCCTTACATTAGCGCCTCCTGTCTTACGTTAGCTTCTGCGTAGCAAGACATCTGTGCCGAAATTTCCTTTCAAATGGAATCAATCTTGAATCAACTACACATTTTCCACATAACATTAGTTCCATAATAGCCCGAAAGCTGGTTATGTATTCACTAATGATTCGGTTTCGCCCACCCAACAATTGTAAAATTTTAATTCACATATATTTAATAATGTAAGGTGACGTAGTTATTTCTTTTTTATACCGAGCAGGATTTTAAACCCATTATGCACGCGTCACTAAGACCGATTTTGTATAGAATTTGTATCGACTGCGTGGTGGTTCGTGCGTCGACTTTCAGCCGAAGGGTTGGTGATTCAACCTGGTCGCTAACTAGTCGGTTGTGTCCTTGGGAAGGACACTTAGAGGACATTTCCCTAACGCAACGGATTAATAGGTTTTACCAAATTGAAGAAACGTTTGAATCATACAGAGCAAATTGTAATGGCTCTGGTGAACCAAGGCAGGCGCTTGCTGATCTGATGATTACTCGTGTGTTAACGCCCATTGCGTTTTCCTTACGGGGATAAACATGAAAATCCTATCTTATTTAGTTCATATATTCAGACCCAGCGAGACGCCCTCTCCGTGTGCACCGAGCGTCCTTGCGTCTACCAAGTTTGATTGCACGACGCAGAATGAGCGAGTGGTCATGTCTGCCAACAAGGTAATCAGTCCTGTTTTTAAAGTTTTAATATTAAGATAATGAATTCGTATATCAGGCAGTTGGTTGTAACTAACAGTTAAGACGTTTGTCACCCACAAAAATTTCTCAACACACACACAAAATCCAAAAAAATGCGGTCAGATACGACGGTGGTTACTTTTAATGCGAAATTTGGTACTATTATTTTATATTTATCTTGTAATTTAGATGCAAATAGTATTTGCTATTAAAATATTTCCAAATACCTCACGAACGGATATGTAAATCTATCCAACACCGGAGGACCAAGGCCGGGATGAGGTAGAGAAACTACACATTAAAATGAAGATTATGGGTTAAGGTCAAGGTTTAATCTTGGGTCAGTATTATGGTTAGTTGAGATTAAGTGTTGGAGACAGGGTGTTTAGTTTCCATAATTTAAAATAGAAGTTTTCTTTCTTTCTATCTTTAGGGTTTTCCAAATACCTTGGTATGTTGCGCGATGTTTAAGTGACGACTAATATGCTAGTTCAAAGACGTATAAACTATATGGTATTTTAGGTAATGTCAGGCAATTACCTCTACAACAAGGGTTTATCGCGTCATTTGTGTTATATTTTGCCTCCATGTACCATATACCAGAGCAGTGTTTCCCAACCTTTTTTTTGGTCGCGGCTAATTTCAAACCAGCCAAAGTCTTTGCGGACTCAATAAATCCTTTCTCGGGTTGTGAAACACTGTACCAAAGGAACTAATAAAGGTGAATCAAACACGTAGTGCAATATGGTGGGACTGGGAAAGAAGAAACGTCTAAATGAGTCATCTACGATAAAACATCAAAATAGGAATGTGTTTAAGTGCATGCGACCAAATACACAATATAACATCTCCCTTTTAAGTTTTCAATAAATAAAGATTAAAAATATAGTCAAAGGATACATGCTTCTTGGACTAAATAGTATTTGTGGCCGAAATTTCCTTGTACTTTCGATAAGTTTAAACAGGGTCATTTGTTTGTTCAATTAATTGTTGTCCCAGGCAACGCCCTTACCAAGTATCAGTTTCCGCGAAATACCCATCTACGGGGTTAACCGATATACCACTAAGACTAAGGCAATCAGTGTATATTTAGTTGATCACAGTATCCCAGGGCTGCAGAAAGTATTAAGTCATTTGCCATTGTTTAAAATTATGACGTAATTATGTCGTGTTAGTTAATTTTGGGTTTACCCGTATTGTTCTAGCGTAGGTTTGGCCGCGTCCGCTATATTAATTTAGTAACCATTTTCTTTCAAATGGCGTGTTTTAACTACTGTTCGTTTTACCGTCTTTTATTTTTCCTGTGCCGGGATTAGCTTGATTTGCCGTTATGTAATGCTGAGAAAAAATAAATAAACCCAACTAATTGGACTAAATATATATATATTTCAATATGAGCCGTACGAGGTAAAGAATGGATATCAATATACAATTTAAACTTTTATATCCAATCTGAAATTCGGAACTAATTTCTTAATTTGGTTAAAGTAAAACAGACAAAGTTTAAGGCAATCGGTGCAGACTTAATGCTTTTCCCGCTGTCACGAATGGACCTTGTCGCCTATACATGATGCTGGGCAAATTCCTAACTCCATTCCTTCTGTTAAAATCTCTCTTTTGCCTTAATTTTCTTGAGTATATTGAAATTCGGTTACCTTGCAACTAAGATTTGAATTCATTGTAAACTCAGTCTTTACAGTTAATACGTGTATCGTAAAAACATGTCAGAGGAGAATATTAGATAAGAAAGTATATGGCTGTCCGCAAGTCTATGGGCTTTCGTAGATGATGTTGGCAACTTCCGACTATATGTTATCAGCTTCACCGTGGCTCTACGCAAACTTCGAACTAGATATTACTTGGGTTGTTTTATATCGGTTTGTAAAATCATTAAATCCTTGCGCACAGTGTGTTTCATTTGTGATGCTTTATAACTTATACTGTTGTATTGCTGTGCGCAGTGCAACCCCAAACCACCGAAAATGAAATACACTATTCTTTTAGTTATCTTTTAATATTTTGTTGTTATTAAAATCTAAAAGGAATTTTTAGAACGACAGTTACCACATGTTTTTGCTCAGCACTTCCAATACGCATTTATTTTACGTATCTGTTTATTCAGAAAAGGCCAATAAATCTTTCGAAATTTTGTGGTTTCGACATGTCCTTCATTGACTCTTTCCAGGACATGGGTTTGCACACACACACTAGTTTATGAAGAAATGGAATAATACAGCAGAAAAACATTTTTGCCTCGGAAGATCTGAGGGTTTTAACTGTTGTTGTCTTTAAGACCCCTGTGACCAGTTAGATTTAGAAACTACAATACGCAATGTTGAATACTCTACTGAAAATCGGGTTAGGGCATCCTTTATTATTAGTTACTTCCTAGGCACATACATCATGTCGTAGCAAAATCACGTTAATCTAAATGGGAAGCTTTATAAGCGTGAATGTAATTTGCATTATTGTTTAGACTGTGGTAGCGATACAGACGGATTTTGATCGTTTTACGTTGTAAACTGTTATCTTAATGTGTATATTGAGAACCGTTCACATGTCCGTTTTATCGCAAGTGCTATCTATTTTGATTTGCGCAAATCGCTGTTCTCTCTGATTCATTGACCGGAAAGCATATACCACTCCAGTTTTCCAGGTTAAACCGCGTTCCTGCAATAACACCACTTCAAGACCTTCTCATGACGCATCTACAGAAAACTATTTTTAACAATTATAATCATAAAAATCGAAGAAAAAAATTGAACTATTAAGCTTGAAGACCAACAGAATATTTCAAATGTAATGATCTGATAATATCATCGCACTGAAAGCCGTTGTGGCACTCTCGCACGCGAAATGGTAATTAGATATAAATCTACACTATTTGGTGGCTAGGTGGCGCAATTGAGCAGATCACCAATCTGTTTACCGTGCATCTCAACGGAGTGTTTTGTAGCTACAATTGAACACGTTAACCCAGTTAAGACAATGGCAGTAACAAATCCAATACGTGCATTCGTTGAACTAACATGTACCAAATGTAATGTAACTGGAGGTTATCACATTTTCGGCATATAATTGGTCAGGCGTAGTATTGCCATACCGTCCTGAAAATTCCGAGCATGTCCGGAAGTTTGAATATTACTTACATGCGTGTCTTTAATTTGTTTTCCTCTGAAGTTAAAATAGTTTTAGTGACGGTCCGTGGCTAGATTTAAATAGTGCTTACCCGCCTGGTGTGAGATTCTGCTTATGACTGAAGACAATGCTTTTCATTTTGGTAGCTGGCGCTTTAGCATGAATATCGTACAACGTTTGCAGAGTTAGCATTTCGGTAGCGCATATATATATATATATGGTCTCAAAAAAATAGTCATGCACTGTTTGAAATTTTGCTTTTTGAAATATGGTCACCCTAATCAGACGTATACTAGCATTTACACTCCAACACATTGGAAGAGAAGAAGGGTTGTTGGGAGGGAAAGGCCACTAAAAGACTTCGCTCCCATCTCTGTGGTACAGCAACCTATCTGTCTTGTGGTGAGACACGTAGTTTGAGAAATGTCACGTTTAAAACAAACCGGCCTGCAGACGCAGTTTAAAATTAGTCGTAACGGACCGAACACCACCAAGCAGATGAAGTTTTTAACTAAAATGCATTCTAACGTATCATAGCTAATCGGCTGTGGAAAGTCTTAGTTTCGCTTTTAGAACGAGGTTATCGATCACGGGGTGCATATGAGAATGCTGAGGTAGATTTTAAAGGTGTTCGACTTGCAGTTCTTCGTTTCCAAAAATTACGTAGCGTACGTTCTAAATTTTGTAAAGGTGTTAATATGTGAGAAATCATACGTCTTTGGTGAAGGCATGACATGTGCCTTGTTGGTTTAGTTGGGTAAATTCCAAGGTTGTCGTATGGACGACAATACAAAGGTAGTTAATTCGACGCACTTTCTCCCTCAGAATCTAATCTGTGTGTGTGAATATTAGCCCGTCAGTCTCGGATAGTTGTTTAGATTGGCAGTCGATTAAGTTCTAGTTCTCGAGCACTTAGCTATTGAAACTATGAATGTTGGCCTGTATACCGAGGCCTCGTTGCGAATCTGCTGAAATATTGATAACTTGTGGGAATCATCGTATCACGAGCATACATGCCATGCAAGTCTCTTCAATTATTTAAAGCTGGCAAGGTCCTTAGAGATAGTTCTTAGCAATTTGTTGAGCTTATAATGTCCAAGTTAGCTGGCCGGATATGGGGAATTCTACATATTTAATAGCCCAGCTATGTTACAAAATGGCAGTTAATGGCATGACTAGATGATTACGTGGATTCGGTTTGTGACTGGTACATGATGATTGGCTGCAGTCGGTTGTTGTCGCCTGCATAATAACTGCAATATGCACTTATAGCTTCTTTGTCGGCATTACTATCACACTGTCTGGCACGAAATATGAATATATGATATCAACTTCTCACTTGCAATTCATGGTCACGTAAGCACCCTCTATCTATTGCTTCTGTGATACAGCATGCAGTGATGTTAGCTTAACCGAGCCAGCCAAGCATGACTCCCAGCGGCTTTCCACGCTTTTCAATCTCAAGATTACTTAACAGCGCAACCGAGCCGCATTCGTAAGATCACGTCGGCGTAGTAGTATGATTTCTCAGCGGGTTTCTCTCGCGTTTGTGACGTCAGAAAGTCAATAGCGCTTGGTGTTTATGCATTAGAGAAAATAACTTAGATATTGTAAGCTGACTGTGCTGAGTTCTAATTGCCAATAAACACCCATTTACGTTAGTGCTTGAGGTACTTAGGACAGCCGCGCAAGATAAAGTACAATATATACAGGTACGCTCTTATGTCAGTTTTGCTATCATGGTAAACATCCCAACGTGAGAGTAGTGTGTGTACATTTTTACCATATTTGCCTTGTATATATATTGAATATCGTGTGGAATCAATCCAACTTGTTGAATTTACGTCATCCGCCATCCAAGAAAGCTTTTAATTTGGTTTTAAGGTATCGATCGCTCGCCGGATCCGATCGGGATTATATTTCTCCAACCAAGTATTATGATTAGGTCGGCTCTTGATTTTTACATGGTGAAATGATATTACTTAGGGTGGTGAGGGTTTCAATATATCGATTCTCGCGAAATTCGATCGAACGCACGGTTATACATTACTAGGACATAACTCGATAAGGGAGTTACAGGTGCCGGTTTTAATGTTTATTCCGCATAGCAGGATTTAGTAAGTAGTGATTAGATTTCTTGAAACAATGGAAAGGAAAGATCACCCGACTTTACCGCTGCAACACAAGAAGCGGCCTGGGACACCGAATAACAATCCGATTATCATCAATTCATTCGCAAGCGACTCAGACCAGTCAAGCCCACATTCGTCACCGTCGTTCGGCCGAGCTTTTTCGATGCTGAAAACACTTCCAGAGAGACCGACCACCTCCGGTCATCTGAAACAGCAGACCGGGTATGTGACTCGACACCGACCCGCCTCGTCCGCTTCGGATAACGGGTATTTGATGTCGAAAGTTGCTTTTAAGTCCTCGACTCACGGAGAGGGTGAATACGCCCGCCCCCCGATGAGTATAGCTCCCCTTCTGTCCCCTGGTACGCTGCGACGCCTGGAACACCAGCACAAAGTGGCCAAAGTTCGGCAGGAGCAGCAACAAAGCGGTCTCTTCCCACATGGAGTGATAAGCCCACCTGCCTCCCCACAAACGGCGCGGAGGATCATCATGATGCGAGGGGGGGAAACCACCCGCAGATTCACAGTGGCCAGAACCAGGTTTTTATTTCAAATTTGTCATTTATTGCGATTTGTTTTTAATGTAAGACTGATGCGGAGAGTGGCAACCAAGTTTCGAACGTCGTAATTGTGAAACACATTTGTCTAAAACAGTGGTTTTTAAACTTTTTCAGTCGCCCCCCCCCCCTTGAGATTTGTGATTCATGCTCACGCCTCACCTACTCAAAAATCAAATTTACGAAAAATAGAACAATAATTTATTTGCCATTACCCTGATTAGTGTGAAGGATGCAACTGTTTTTGGGAAACTAGTCGTTTAATTCGAGGCTTTGTTGAAGACAACGAACATCGAAGTTCTGCTTCGCATTCCAGTTTGTTACGACATTTTGTCTTTACACTCACAAGTGCCGAAAATCCACTTTCACTGTCAAGCTCGCGCCCCCCTTGAGAAGCTTTCACGCCCCCCAAGGGGGGCGCGCCCCCAGTTTAAGAACCCCTGGTCTAAAACATCAGGCGGGCCACTTTATTTTTTTGCAAGCAAAACATTGGTCGACAGGGTTGCCAAATTTATATAATAATATAAGATATTCATGTTTTATCCCAGCAAATTATAAAACGCAAGCGACATTATCATATTAGGTAATCGTCCTATTTTTTTTGCGCTCACCGTCGGGTTGTTAGAGTAGCTGTTGCATAGCGTACCTTAATGTTATGTTTTCCTATACAAGTTCTAATTATATCCATTAACATAATTAAACCCATTATACTGTGCTTAATCCACTGAGTAGCTTGCCAAAGTACACCACGTATAGTTCGCTGTAGGTTTCGATCCTCCATATGCCCGGGCACTTGCAGACTGCTGACGTTCTCCGCCCTTCCTAGCCCTATATGTGTTATTTCTTCGATTTTCCACTGGAAATGCGATAGTTTAAACAGAGCATTTCACCGCTTATTTTAAATTTACCGAACAAAAGTATTGCGCCATGCTCGCTTGTCTCCTTCAGCAAGTTGCTTCTACTCTTTAGGTTGTTTGAAAGTAAAAAATCCAAACCCTACGACAGGGATCTTTTGTATTAATTAAGCTTTCTGGATTTCAATAATGGAAATAAGGAAACGGATAGAAAGAGATGCGACTTATTTTGATATCGTTAGTGTTGAGTCACGGCTTTTTCTCTGTTTTTTGTAACCTCTTAGTGCCCTGTCGGGTTTACATTATATCGCGCTGTTTTTATTTCGATGTTGATGTTCCTACTTTGTTTTATAGTTATAGACTACAAAATACCACAAAACAGTCTTTTTTACAGAGATGTCGGTATTTCCCCCCTGGGTGTTTAATACGTGATACATACAACAGTTATTTTATTATATACGTGATGTACATACAACAGTGATGTACATACTTGATATGATGTATATTCTTATATTCTTGAGTTATTTAACTAATTAAACAACTATTCTTACTGAAAATATAACTGGCCAAACCTTACATGGAACAATTCTTATCGAGAATTATTTTTCAGCAACGCATTACGGGTACGGTAAAGGAACTAACTTTACTTAAGTAGCCTGAATTGATTATATAAGCCCCAACCGACTAAGAAGCAAATAGAAAACCTTTATTGCGCCATGGAGTAAAATTTTAATCGATTTCCACATTCGTACGTTGTGGTTACCATCTAAAAGCTTCAACCTTCCAAAGAATAGCGAAGCTCTGTGGCTTAAGGCTTACCCGCTTCAAATGGATATTTATATACACAGACAGAAATTCAGCAAAGGGCAAAAACAAAAGGGCAAGGTTTAAAGGCATATTTACAAGTTCCATGACGTACCATGGCTGGCTAATGTCAGTACAAATACTCAGGTAATATGTGTGGTGTGTGAGTGAGCGGTTAGTAAACATACCACACAACTCGTTTGAGACATCTGTGTCTAAAATTATTAGACTACATGTAAATATTGCAAGTACAGGATGCATTGCCGTAATTACCATGTATGGAATATAATATTGTGTTGGTAAATTATTTATAACAGCATTTTGGCAGATATTGGGTAGCGCGAAAGCAGCCATTTCATTATAGCATCTGTTTGTAGCATGTCACATTTCTTTTGCTATGTGTGCGATTATAATCTTTCAATGTCCGCCTATGTCAACAATGCCTATTCATACGCAACACATACAGTTCGGTGACGCAATTGTTGCGATAATAGATAGAGTCAGTCAGCCGAGTTACTTACAGCCAGTCAGCCACTTTTGTCTCGTGTTACAATTCCATTCAAACCGCAAAGTAGTGGGGTCAGGATTGGTTCTTCATTTATTTTACAGCTGATGGTGACATTTTATTCCAAAGTGAAACGAGAACAGAACAGAAAATTGTCTACAGCAAATATTAGTCTCTAGCTTGACACTTTCAGGACGTTTAATGTAAAGGTACAAAGAAGTAGTGAGTAAGAAATGCGTTTGAAAACTAGTTGTTTTCCGACAGCCGTTATGGTCGAAATGACGAGTAAAAATAAAGTCGTTATTTTAGTGATATTCCTATGCAGCTCGCCTCAAGCAAGTTAGTTCAGGTTCTATAGAAACGAGAGACACCCCAGCAGTTACATTTCCTTTAGGCCCTTGCAACTGGCAAGTCGACTTGAATGAATTCTGCTAATTGAATGCCAATCCGAGTGCTTAAACAAAGCCATTCGTTGCAAGTCGATCGCCGTATTGATTTTAAGTTAAGTTAGCTGACTGCAGCAATTGCTTCTTAGCTGCTGTGAATTATTCATATTATTGGCGATGTTTAGAATATGACTAGCACAGTGGTGTTGGCAAGCCGATCGATTCTCAACGACAGCATGTCAGTGGTTAGGTTTAGTGGTTGGGGCTATTTTAACTTCAGTTTCGACGATATAAAGCCCTTTAGGCTGCCTGTAGAACTAATATAACGGGCTATTCATGCTTAAACACCGTGGTGATGTACTGTGTGGCTCAATTGTGTACATTCCGATTGCTGGCATTGTAAGTAACAAGAGTGCCTGTACTTTACAATAGAATTCAGCGGTCAGTTTAGATTTGTGTTGGAAATACCATATCATAAAATTGTGTGACGTATTATTTAAGTTATAGCCACTTTAACGCATTTAGACTTATGTTGTAGTGTTAAATGCGATTTAAATTATGCATATAGTATAATAACCGTGATATCGTGTTACGGTAATAGAGATGCTTAAACGGCTTATTTTTATGCAGAAATTTCGTTTTTCTCTGTTTGTGCTGTTTACATTATATCTGGGAAAGTAATGCCAGCTTGCAAATTGCTAAACAATATTGTACCGATTGTAGTGATAGATTACTTCCTGATAATGTACTGGCATTAAATGTTCAATGCGGAGAAGCACGCGCTATTCCCCGTGTGGCGATACTGCTGGGTATGCTGCCTGTACAGTGACACTCAACCAAGCATGTCAGGACCTAATCTAAACGACCATTCAACTGTATCTGCTCAAACCCATATACCCACAATACAACTCAGCGACGTCGACGGAAGAGATGTTAATTCCAATTGTAAAATCGGGTTTTCCCCCGCCAGCCCGCCTAAGTGTGTGTGCATTTCAAACAAACCGTGTTCTACAAACGTAAGACAAGTTCCACCACAAAAGGAACCGAAATTCGAACTACCGTTACATTCGCCCATATCATTAAACTCATTAAGGAACTCTGAATTCAATGAAATGGATCTTGAAGACGAAGAAGTTATGCAATACAACCTCCATGCATTGCCTAAACAGCTTAAAAAGAAGCACTGTCTTCTAAACCCCTTGCTTGCCCGCGCATCACAGCGGCGAAGACATTCCTGGATTTGGTAAGCATTGGCCTTGATTAACCATTTGAAAGAAACGTTGTACATTGAATGCCTAGACTTATGAGATTAGTATCGAACCGACGCCATGTTCCTATGCAACCAAAGAAGAAATACATTGTATCCATTCGTTACACACAGTTATAGCCTGGTAAAGTATCAACAGTCTTTTTGTAGCCAAACCATCCCCAACCCAATATTTTCAATCGATAGAAATAAGCTTTCGGAATAATGGTAGCATCGTTGAGTGCTGGAATATGTGTAGGGCGAATGATTAGACTGAATCTTATTGTGACAGATTGTCGTAAGAAGAAAGATTTCTTTCGTATATAATGTTGTTGTTCATGAAGTGATGTTGAAACATTGTGTAGACAGTCGATTTGTAAGAACTTTCTTAGAAAAAGTTGTACATAGCTTTATACATATAATCCAAATTTTATGAAAACATATACTTCTTTACTTCTAAAATGGAGTATACTCCTAAAATATTTTTTATAATGGTTGGTTATACGCTTAGGGTACACAGGCTTTTAAATCTTTACATCTATTTGAGGAATAGTGATTATAGCAATGTATGGTAGGTGGTCTTGAAATGTTTGTTTGAATGTGTTATTAGTAGTACCTAAGCGCCCGGCCACCACCTGCCTTCTATTATTGAAGGCGAATTGGCGTCAATATTTCTTGGGTGCAAAATAAACAGCGGTCGACATTGGTGAACGATGTAAAAATAATGTTTCTTTTTTAAATTGTGTGATTTTCTATATTAGCCCAATATCCAAGAGATAACGGCTCATACACGAACAAAAATCCGTGTTATATTTTAAACATTTATTTTATAACAAATTAGAAGTTACAGTTAATCCCAGTGCTAGAGTTATTGATATTAGTTATATTGGTAGGCAAAAGAACGTTTTATTTTACGTTGGTATTTTTAGTTGATTTTTCCAATATATAACCTAAGACTTGTGTGGCGATTGTGTTATGTATCAAGCCCACATTTATTTGAACGAACCTACGAAGATAATAAGTTACAAATTAATTAAGTGAGGTACTTAAGATTAGCGATGTCATGGCAGTAATGTCGCCCACTAAAGAATGAAATCACATGGTATATACAAACAAAGATTGGTTTTATTACAAAAAATGTATGAAAATAGCACAAAAATCAAGTTTATAAAAGAGATAGATCGTTTGACTTATCACTGGTAAATATGGAGGAATGCTTGGCTATAACTGTGGTGTGGTGGTATATTTGAACTTCTATCAATAATTAATACGTTTCTCTTAACTAAAGTAGAAGTTCCTGTGTAGTTAGGGTCATTTGTCTACACCATGCTGGACTACGTTGAATGATGGGTTTGAAAGCGTTGTGTTTTCCTAGAATTGTTAGACCGATTTTGAGTTATATGTTATAAATCCCAAGCAAATACTGTTTGTTTGTTAAGCAATCACTGCTAGCGTATACTTGGTCCATGATACCTTGGTTTAGTTCTGCGAGTAGTATAGAAGTCGGTCGTTCAAATTTCTCTTCATTTATTTTTTAAAATTAAAAACGTTTTTTCGTTAGTTTTCATTTCCACGTAAGACTCTTTTAAAAGAAATACGATCGACTTAGATATTGTGTATTCGCCGAGATAATGATTATCAAAAGCTTATGTTGAAACCGATCATCTTAAGCCAGTTTTTAGTTATAACCCATTTAAGTCGTTTTCTATAGCTAGCAATGTACAAGGGAAAAATCTGCCTAGTTCCAATGTTTGCTGATAAAAATGACAACATTGTCCCTTTGTCCTTGCGTAGTATTCGTCGATTTTTTAAAATGTAAACAGCATTCCAACGAATACTCAGCCGATTTTAAAAAAAGGTCAATCTTGTTTATTTTCAAAGATAATTTCGAAGTGTCTAATTCAGATAAGACCAAACCAGAATTAATTTGACTTTAATATCAGCTATAGTTCACTAGTGTTTCACTTGCCAATAAACAGTAATGTATTGTATGGTAATACTTGTGCCAGAGAAAGGTACGATTAAGAACACAATAGGATTTGCTGACCAGGCCACAGCGGCTGTTGTTTAAATACCCATTTACGTAGGTAAACGCTAAATACAAAGCGTTAAAGCCAATATTTGTGAAGGCCGTTATGCATTATTCTAAAATCGACTCTGGGTATTGAACGAGTGGTATTTCTTGGCGAAGTGTGGCGCCTAGGTGAACAACTCGACCAAACTTCTAAAGTAATGGTCGAATCCTAGTCCCCGCGGACTTGACCTTATATTTGCCTTGCAGTTCTTGATCTGTGTATCTACCGTAATAGATAAGAAAGGCATTCGGCCTAAGCTTACTACATGATGAACGTACGAGTTGTTTAAGGTGTATTATATACACTGCTATTAAGGTTTCAGTCTAAATCGAAAGGGCTACGTTTACCACGTCCAGTATTATGTAGCGTCAGTTTGTAAAATTAGTTATTTTTCTCAGAAAAGACCAACCTTGTTTAAGTCTGATAAGTTTTTCTTCGACGGTGTAAGAGGTGATGCGAGAACAGACAAAGTCGTCGCATTCTTGCAAGCACCATTCACATTTCTCAACTGTGATAAACGGAGCAGAACCGAGTAGCTATTCGTTTACCTCTCAATGCGATGCGACTCCATCCAACGTTTTTTCAAATTCCATCCGGCACGGCACGAACCAGATAACGATAATGCGCAAACGTGATCAGTGCCAACCATGTGGAGGATCCAGACCTATACCTATCCCCACCAAACGTGTGATATACGGGAAACAATGTACAACACCTATCCAAAGTTTTGAATCTGTTGAGCAGAGAAGAATAAAACGGTAAGTTAATTTCAAACCAGCCGGCTAAACTTGGGCTATTAATAGCTTTGTGACGCGGATTATTAGCGGAAATGTTCGCGTTTTAGAAATATGACGAATACAGAACGGCCGTGTGGCCAGCGCAGTTTTCATGTTGACAATTCGATATCAAACTGTCTTAATACCAAGCCCATTGCGTATTCGATGCTGGAACTGGTCAAAATGTGTTAAATACCGTTTGGTCCCACACGTAACTTGTATATAAATACGCCAATGATATATAAACAAATCCTTGGTTTTGTGTCCTCAATTTAACTATAACGTTTTATTAAAACGTCCATGTGTTACGTCACCACTCTGAATGTTGCATAAATAACTCTTCTTTTTTAACCACTCCTTAAGTCCAATGTTGGTGTTTTGGTTGGTGTATTGATGTATGCTTAGTTACGCAGCTGTATAATGCGTCACCTAAACTAGTTTCACTAACAATGTAGAGATAGGAATAGTTGTGAAACATTTTTAGTGATGTGCGACACGTTTTAACTGCCCGGTTAATAGGAAAATAAAATAATCGCGGGGGGTATTTTCCTTGGTAGTTTAATGTGTCTGCTGGTCGTAATGACTTTATCAGGGACGTATTTACGTCATTCACACGTTCAGGTCGAATTGTCTCAGACCAGCGGTTTTTGAACTTGTCTTGGTTGCGACATGCTAAAATATTAAACGTTTTTCCCGGGACGTTTGTATATATCGGTAAGCAAAACTAAAAGTGTTCACTACAGGCTCTAAAACGTATCTTGTGTGTAACATATCCCGTCTTAAAAATTCGAAATCCTTTTAAAATTCTTGTTTTTCTCCGTCTGTAATTTGGTATAACAAGACGTAGATCCAGATACAATATATTATGAAGCTATATTATTGTAGGTTTGGAGGCCTAACCAGCAGATGAACGGTTAAGCTGCTGCTGCATTGTCAAAAAGGTGATGACAGAAAATGTGATCCACAGTAACTGAACCAGTAGTTAGTTCTTTACCATGGGACTCTATGGCCACTGTATCTCGTGGTATAGACGATTTAGAACTAGATTGGAAATATGAGTTAATTCGTAAAAGGTTTTATCTAGACGAAATATGTATCAAAGCTAACCAATATGCCGCTAGAAAAGGGTGAAAGTTATTTTCGTCGACAACGGCCGACTGCTTCAGTGGAAATGCGACGAAGCAGAACTTTGCGGTCAACCAATGCCGTGCTGAAGCCGCTGCCTTATCATGAGTCCATGGAAAGCGCAAGGTCGAGGCTTCGAAGCCTGAGCGAGCAGGAAAAGAGCATTCAACGGGACGTACGAAACACAAGACTAGCGGATAGTTACACGCGTGATATTTCAAGTAACTCAGACCAGAGGTTGCAGGATTTAAGCTGTGCTTCCAACTTTCGACGTGCATCCCGCCATAAAAAGGAATCCGGTCTTTCCGATGATGATGACGTATTTTACAAACGTCATGATGCCAAGAATAGTCAGTCAAGCATTACTGCAAGTTCAGATTTGTACAGTGACAAAACCTATGGATCAAACATGGACAGCAAGTACTCGAACTATTCTAAAAGACAGCGAACTTTCGATCGTTATTCGTCGACACGGGAATCAAGAAACAAGGACAGCGAAACCGCAAGACTTGCTAACATCAGGGAAAGTACCGAAAACGAGTCACCAACTTCGAATAACTCCCCAACCGCTGTGAAGAATTCTCCGGGCGAGTCGGTTGATTTAGAGCGAAATATGAATGAAACCACCGGCAAACCGACTTCCATTCATAACGGTGATAGGCCAGAAAGAACGTCTGTACAAAGTCAGCCAATAAAAGACAAAGAACCGAGAGTCCACATGCAAAATAGACGGGCATCGATGGTAAAGTCGGCTTCGACACCAGAGATATCCACCGGGCAAAACAGACTGTATTCCAACGCTTACAACTCCCTCTTTCGGTATATGGATAGCGACGTAGCTAATTCCCAGATAAGAAACATCGGTTGTCACCGGCATGACGTAATTGGATTAGATACAACGTCGACAGAGATACAGAGTCTTCTCTTACTTTGTCCAATCCCTGTAAACGTAGTACGAACACCTCTCGGATACGATCTTTATCTCACATACGATGAAAGTGAAATCATGGCAATGGCAAAAGAACAACTAACGCAACAAGACTTTGGTCTCAGGTGAGTGTTTGTCATTCCGCCACCTTGCGGCGAGCGCGCGCGGATGTGTTTACCTCTCGAGGGCGGTGTAGGCATGCATGAAAGTAGTGTGTTGATTTTTCCGATCTCAAGGTATCGCCGTGGGCCCCATAACAACAATTTAAGATAAACGTTTGCTGGCGTCATTTGACACCGACTCAAATTTCGATCATTGTCCTTGAATGTATTAGCCTTCTTGACTGCTACCATTATCATAGCATAAAACCACTATACACCATCGGTTAGGCCTGAATCTCGGAGTTGTTTTCCTGAGGTTTGTCAGTCGGCGAGAGAGAGAGAGCACAGTCCAGCTATTGATTCCGTTCATTCAGCTGAAGTAATTTAACGAAGGAGAAATCTTAAACGCAGCTCGGCAGGTGACCTAAGAATAAACCAACCCGCTATCTTCATACAAATATTAGTAACTTTTGTAGGTATCTTTCAATCATCCACGTGACTTCCTGTATGTGTTTCTATTTTATCCTGAAACGAGGATTATATTGGTTTGTACTATGCTGTATGATTCATAACTTCAGGCAAATTACTTTTTATTTAGTTAGTCATGACAGAGCAGTTATGATGCACGCAATGAGGTTTGATTAAAACAAAGCAATTTATTATGTTTCTTTGGACATCTTTAGAAATAGATCTACTGCGTTCTGAATTAGATGCATATTGCATTCAAGTGGCGAGCGGATATAGCGGCAGGCTTAGTTATGAGAACAGAATCAATCAATCAATACAACCAACCAATTGACTGTCCTTGTTTTACATTCACCAATTTTGATTCATTCCAAATCCCATGTGTAATGTGTAGAACGTCAGGTTTATTAACGGTACATGCAAGTTGATATCAGTTTGCCTGGGCTGTGTGCAGGGTTGGACTAAGGCAGATATGGGCTGTGTGTGGTTGAGTTTGTAAAACATGTCCTAATTAACACTGGTCTATTAGACATGGTGTAGTGATAATAAATCTGCTGCTTCATGGAACTTCTGTGCGACGAAGATTTCTTTACTGCAGTTTTGAATTAGCATGTACCGACGAAAGATGAGGCCCGGCCCTTTAAATATTGTT
Source organism: Ciona savignyi (assembly GCA_000149265.1). NCBI lineage: Eukaryota > Metazoa > Chordata > Ascidiacea > Phlebobranchia > Cionidae > Ciona > Ciona savignyi. Next base: position 77,679 of record CH003200.1, read on the forward strand.
TATAACATACCAACTCCAAAAGCCAAACTTAAAAGGATATTTTCATTCAAGTAAGCAATGCTTGTTGGTAGGTAAAACTGTGTGCTATTAAACGAGTCGATATGTAAAATTTGTATTTGATTGACGTACATTCTTAAATGGACTATATATATATATGGTGGGGAATAGGCATATACAGTTTTCTTTTATTACTGTTGTGACCCTTAGACAACTTTTAAATGCGTTAAGTGTGCCTATTCAGTGAAGTGAATTTCGTTGAAGTAAAACTACATCATTGGATCTTAATTAGATGAGGAGTGTGTTTCTTTGTGCACGCGTACGCAGCTGAGTTTCCGTTTAAACTGCTACGAATCTCTGCCCGCACGTCACTGTACTTCGAGCTGTTGGTAAATTGCCGACAAAAGCCTCAGTCGTTCGGTGATGTAGAAGCAATTCTGCCGAACCATGCATATAGCTGTAGATTGCGTATATTGTGAACCCACTTTACCAACTATAGCTGTCAGTTCTGCTGGTTCTAGGGTTGAGTATCAAGCTAGCTTCGTCTTTGTTGCGCCCCTTCGAACTTTTGAAGCTTTTAGAATTTTCTCACTAATTTGTTATGTTCTTTACGGTTGAAGACACAGAAAGCGAAAATGGTGTTAGAAATAACCCACTTCTGCATAGGTTTGTTTTAAGTGTGTATGTAGTGAATATTTCTGTATTTAATGTATATTCTTTACGTAAACTATATTTTGAAAAAAAAACATTGCAGAGGTCCATTAAAGGCCCCGTTTGCAGAAATTATATATAATAACGTATACAAGTTGATAGGATTATAGATGGGCCTTCAGGTATCGATTACTAAGAGAGAAAAAAGTTGTGGTGCGAGTTTAAGGCGATATGGTAGGTGGTAGACATTGCTGGTATATTAATGAACTTAGCTTATCTATCCTTTGGTTTAATTAGTCAGAACGCTGTTCCGTGTTCTCTTTTATCTTGACCAACAAACAACTTGTAAACCGTGTTCGTTGCTGCCTGTTGAGTTTACGCGCACGCGTGCTTGTGTGTGCGTGCGTGCTCTCCCTCAGCTTATAATTGCGTTGGCGTTGGACAGGAATTGACTCAAAACGGAAGTTTGTGGCATCTACAGTAACTCGTATAGGGCACAGGCAGCTTACGCATTGTACACGGTATAATAAATCTTCGCCTTTGTTTTTTGCCCCGGAGTGTCGCGGTGGAGGTAAAAGTTTACGTTAAGTTCTCTGTCTGAATGGACCAGGGTAAAATGGCGCGCCCGATATTCGCTCATTGTACGCTCGGTATGATGGAGTAGTGTTGAACCAAACGACCACCGGCCGATATACCCAAACAAGAATAGTGTTATACCGCTAGAATGTGTTATCCACTTTTATCTTTCTAACTATTCTGGATTTAATTTTACTTTAGTTATTTCCGTATCTAATATTTAAAAATTGTAATTCCTATTTTAAGTTCTGACTTTTACACCAGTAGCGCAGGTCAAAAGTTTTAGATGTAGTTGTCTATTGTTTAGATACCTTATTACGCCATACATAGCTTAGAAGGCAGTATTAAATCCTTCAGGCAACTCAGTATTATTTGCGATTAGGCTCCAGGCTTAATATTGTTTATACATAGCAGAGTGTGCTCCTTCTAGTAGTTATGATATATGGCGAGTCCTGGACATAGTTCATCTGGCCCAGAGCCACATGAGCGACGTGATAAAGTTCTCCCACTAAGAGCAAGACTAAGTAACCCTGAATCGGTTAACAGTAATTACCAGCGCTATATTAAACTTCGATCACGTAGTTGCCGGGCGTCACTGCCCAATATTCGAATTCCTAAATTTAGGTTTGTTCCTGCCCCCACCTATTTTTGAATGTGGTTTTAAATTTAACAATATCATTTTTTTCTTATTTGACTTATTGGTACCGGTATGGTAGTTAGGCCTAGTTCATTGGTATGTTTTGTTTTACTGTTGCCTTTACACATGATGCAAGTACTTATAGCATTGTACTTTTTTGTCTATATTCTGAAAAGTTTTAAACTTTTTAGGGAAAAATGTAGCAATATTTTATGAATACTATAGTGTAAATTGTATCTGGTACTGGTATATTATTACCTATGTGATGAAGGGTTTGTAACTCTTCAAGTTTGTTACCAATATATGACATTTTGTGGTTCATATCTTATAACCATCTTCCCATAGTTTTGATGTGGAGAACGGGATAGCATCCTCGAGAAGTCCCACCGACCCACAGGCGTCTCCAGGGATGATACTTCATTCTGCATCACTCGCTCCTGCCAAAAGAAGAGAATCATTCCTCTATAGAAGCGACAATGAGTTCGATCAGTCTTCTCCTAAGATTGGGTCAAGAAATTCATCTGTTGTTAGTGACGCGTAAGTTTATATTCTGATGCAATCTAAGTTTTTCACTTATTAGGTGTGATTTCTCTAAAAGATGTTTGCCACCAAAAATGTGTGTTTATTCTTAAGTTCGATGTTTTTCACTTAATATGACTGAAATAAGTTAGATGTGTATTGATGTCTGTGTGTAGGAGTATATTAATTATATTCTCCATGGACAAAGTTTAAGTATTCACTGACCACTTATCAAAATGTAACTATTGATGATGATGATACCATTACAGGCATAATTAACATTCACATATATATATCATTTGTTCAATCTTTACGTCAAGCTATTTTTTACTGTGCCAGTATTATAATTATAAAGAGTACTGTATGCAAATATAAACTTAGTTTTGAATTATTGATATCACTATTTGTGCAGGCATGGGGTGGAAGACTTGATTGTAACACCTTTTGCTCAGGTTTGTCTATTTTATAAAAAATTTAATGTTCAAATTCTTAGTTACGGTATTTATTAAATGCCAGAAAAGATACTAATAAAATGAACATGGTTGTTTAAATGGATAATACAATAAATTAAATGTAATTTTTTATTGTGATTTAAAAAATGTAATTTTAATGTATAATGTAATAGTATTGACTTTTAAATTCTTAAAATTCCTGTAACTTTTGTGAAAGAAGAGAAACTCTGCACAGTAAATATCTTTCACTATGAACTCCCTAGTAGGCTACCGGTACCGCAAAATCACTATAAAGGCAATTGTATTTTAAGATGCTTTGTTATTTTGGTAATCTTTGTGTGTGACACCTGGTTTTAAAAATATCTATTTCATTGATTGAAAGCATTTATTTTGGCCAATCATCTTTAGAAAGTAAAGTTGAATGAATAATTTATTGTGTTGCGCCTTGTGCTGTCAAGTTCCTTAAATATATCATACCATTTGCTCAATTTATTTGGACCAACTGTGCTATGTGACCAACCATATTGACACTTTATTCTGCCTACATATTATTTGTTTTGTGTGCTTGGCAAAGAACTATCCAGCAATATTATTATGCCATATGGTGTGGATAATATGGCATTTCGGATATCATGTTTGCTTTAAAAGACTGTTACAAACCAAATTTGTTGTAAAAGATTCCAAAATCAATCGGGAAACTAATTTATGAATGACAAATTGATATTAAAAATGTATATTTTTAAAATAGAAGTGAGTTTTTATAATTGTGTATCAAATTGCCATTTTATATTAACAACAGTATGCTGTTAATTACTGACACTCGAATGTGTGTGTTCACTTAAATGTTAGTTTCTCATCACTGTTGACGATTAATCTGTAACTGAACAACCAACCGCTTGTTCATTACAATGATACACCTTGTCCTTGATAAGCATGATAAAGTGTTTTGACACTTTCACACTTATTAACCTATAGATGTGTAGATATTAAATGCCATGCAATAAAGATGTACCTATATTATTCAATTTTAGGTACATATATTATATAATATTCTACCAATATACTTTTTCATTAAAAAACTTATTTCCAAAATAACCAGTTATTGCCGAATTAGCTACTCCACTCAGCTGTGCACGCGTTGTGTGGTATAGAAACCTCTTTTCAAATTTGACCTATCCCTATATCTTTAGTCACATGTTAAATGTTTATTCAGAGTTCATAGTATAACATAGTTGTTTTGCTGGTAGGTTTTGGCGAGCCTCCGTCGTGTCCGGAACGATTTCATCGTGCTAACCAACATTCACCCACCCAACAAGTATGTCATAGTCACTTTAAGCTTAACCTTAAATTATGTATACATTGTATAATTATGTATGCTGTGTATGATGTATACCGTATAAAACAAGTAGCTAGAAGTCACCTACAAAAATTCTCCATTTAAGTTTTATGTCTTGTTGCAAGAGTTTGTGCTTTAATTCTTCGATTTTGTAATAGATTACTAGACACTACAGCACTTTACATACCTTAACGGGAAAGCTGTATTATTACCCCATCATTTTCGTACTGATACTCATTATCGTGTTGCAATTTACACCAAAACAAGATTCTATGCGTACATTTAATCTCCAACCTTTATTTCCAAAAATCTATCTGGCAATAAAAACATTTAATACATTTTGAATAATTTCTGTTTTAAATGTCAGTGCCCAACTACTTACCCATAGGTCACCCACCGGCCATGGGAAAATGTCAACCAACTCCAGCCCCACAATACCAATCAATGCACAAGGGAATGTGGTCCCTGGGACAGAGGAATTCATACAAAGAGCCACAAACACAATCGAAGAGTTGGACTGGTGTCTTGAACAGTTGGACGCTGTGCAAACCCATAGATCCGTCAGTGAAATGGCTTCAAATAAGGTTGGAAGTGATATATGTGACTTGTATTATCACCATAGCATTTATAGATTATGTTACCATTTACATCATAGCATTTTGTTTTTTTCTTGAACAATATAAAAGTTAAAGAAAGCAATGCAGTTTTACCTAGCACACACATTACAAGCTTAAAATGGAATGTTGAAAGGCAGCTACTAATATGCCCAAATGTACCACAAGTATTTTAGACAATTTTATAAATGTGTATCTTGGGGCATTTCGGAAATCTTGTTGTTTTCTTTTCTGTGATACCTTGGTTGATTAGTTTACATGAAAAAAGTAGTTAATGATTGTAATAGTGATGTTGCATCCAACACACTAATTATGCTTAGATTAATACCATGTTTTCGTTTAAATTAATTAAGTTTAAAAAGTTAACACAAAGAGTGTTTTGTATTTTGAGTAAACGGCCTTTCATGAGTGTGTTTTGTAGTGTAAAATGTCAATTTGCCCCTGGGACACAGTTATGGTGGGAAGTTCTTTAATCTATATGTTCTACATTGCTCTGGTGGTTCTATTGTTAAGTTGAACAACCACAGATTCAAGTGGTTTACAATATATCTCCATATTATCTATTCCACTTCAGTATTTGATTGACACAATTAAAGTGGTTAACTAGAACAAAAACGTAACAGTGTTTATAGCGTGCTGTACTAATTTATTAGGAATTTATTGTAAAAGCTCCTACTATAAAACATAGTTAAATTAAAATAAAGGAACTGCAAATAGTAAAATGGAAAATTAATTTATTTAAAATGAAATGCAATGAAAAAATATAAAAACAGGTGCAAAATTTGTCGATTTTGAATTAAATTGTTGAAATTACATAAGATACGGAATACACAAAATAAATTGCTCTTTACTCATTATGTAAAAGACAACTCTACCAGTTGAGTTTAAATGCTCCAGAATACCGGTACATTTAAACTTTGACTTTGTCTTAGAAAGCTTTACAAATCGACAAAGAGCAATACTTCAATTATATGTAATGTTATTTATTCCTTTTTTCTGTGAAGTATTTATATCAACAACATTAAAAATATTGCCCGGTAAACATGAATATCAGCAATACGTGTCCCAAGTTTTTACTATTATGTTCAAATTTCGATAATAACGACCTCTTATTGTAACAACCAGTTCAAAAGAATGTTGAACAAAGAGCTGAATCAACTTTCTGGAATGAGCAAGTCTGGCAATCAAGTTTCTGAGTTCATTTCATCCACATATATGGGTAAGCACCATGAATGATATAACCGTCTCAAGCGAAACTAAATTCCTTTTTAATAAAATGCCTTTTTCTTTATTGATTAATTGTTACTGTAAAGCTCTGTTTGTACGATATTTAGATTAAAAGAGAAATGCATTGCTTTTTTGAAAGCAATTAAAATTAATCTGTAAATATGATAAAAATACATATGCCATCTCCCCGAAATGCATCTATACATCTTCTTAATATTAATCCCGAAATATGATAAACACTTCCTATGGATTCCAAATCAATATTATGTGAAATAACCAACCTTCTGATCATTTCAATAGTGCATGGTGATTCCAGTGTATGTATGAGGTTGATTAAATTATCGGGTTTAAACCATGATTTCAACTAAGTTTAATTTCATTGACAAAGGTAGTATTAATGGTGTAATAATAGGTCTGTTAATCATGAAAACTGTGATCATGTATTGTGAGTGTGGTAGTAAAACACTATCACTGTAACATTTGTATTTGGTTAACCTCATTTTTTTTAAAATTTATACCGTAACCATAAATTGGTAAATGTGGCCACACAACGATATTAGTTCATCAATCATTTTGAGCTCAAAATTGCACTTAAAAATGATTAACGACAACATAATCCCATCTAATCAGTTAAAACATTCCTGGTTCTTTATTCCATTATCACTTTATAACAACAACAGTAGCTGCCAATTAGAACCAATGCTTCTACTAAATGCATTTGTTAGGCATCTTAATTACCATATAGTATAATGGCATATTAAATCAATTGTTTTTTATATTAAGTGTCTTTTATTAGTTGCATGTAATGTATTTTATGATTTCTCTGTTTTAAAACATATTCCTTGCTAAAATGTCATGACATTTAAATCTACAATTTGATTAAAGTTTTTAGGTGAAGTTATTTGGACAGTTTAGCTGAAATACATCTTGTAGATATAGTTTAATTGAAATCATAATTCTAACAATACAGTCCATTCTACCATTATGACAGCTCAAGCGATAGTTTTGATTAAAACAACCACGGTGTAGAGGTCAGAGGGTCGACTTAAGTTTTCCCCGAATTACATAGGACGCTGCTCACCGATTGACGTCATTCGTATGTGATTATAAGGTGGTAATAGGGGCGAAGTGGCGCAAATTCTGCTGTCTGTTTATTCTTGTAGGACAATTATAAACTGCCTGATAAAATCACATTTATTGAGTTGTCCCTAATGGTTTAGTTTGCAATTTGCACTTTTGTCAAGTTTTGCTAATGTGCAACAAAGTTGAATTTGACAAAGTAGTGCATTACTAAACCTTGACCTTAATCTTACTAGCCACTTAGAAATACCTAGAGTTGATAATTCTGTGCATAATACCCTTTTTTAATCCACACACAGACAATCTACGTTACTTTAATATTTTAATTTTATGTTTAATATTTTAATTCTGTAGTTGATAATTCCACTCCAAATAACCCCTTTTACCATGAGCTAAGTCCTTGTTTGTGTTAATCCACAGACAACCAGAATGAGGTGATGTCACCGAGCCACGATCCCAGCGAGGATAAAGAGAAACGACCTGCCTCCCCCAACTGTGGCCTCATGAGCAAAAGCTTCAATAAATCACATTTGAACCCGACCGGGAAAATCATGGGAAACGTAACTGGTGAGGATGCATGAGTAACTAATGCAGCTTGTGGGGTTGAAAAGTGTGAGTGATCTCATTAATAACTCTGTGTGTCACACTCATACGCGTGTCAGTGGACTTTCCAACAACCAATACACGTTGACCAAATGGATAGGTTACATCTGCGCTTTGTTATATGACTTCCTCTTTCTATTGTTCAGTTAGTTGTATGTGACAGAAGACTTTAAATTTTTATCTTTGTAATAGAAAAATAGAGTGGCAGCTTTGGAATTAATCAATTACAACCGGTTTAACGTAAGTCCAACGATAGCTGGATCAGTAACCTCGCTAAGCTAAACTTTTGGTTCTGCATATCCATTCTGCTGCCATTACTATCATGAACCGAAATAGTTCGAGTGATAAGTATAGTTGTATACTGCCACCTCACATTATTATACAGGGGTGACATGCCACTCCTGCCACCTAGTGGTTCAATGCTTCTGTGGAGAAGTTTCTGTTCAATAATCATCTACTTTGTTAACGACCAACGATAAATAACAACCATTACAGATTAATGTTTCCTTCTGGATGCATCACTATTGTTTGAAAACTCAACAAAATAACAATATATCCTTGCCATAATAATTAGTTGACAAACCATCTAACATTACAATCATGTCAGTCCCCATGTGTAACTGTTGATTTTTATGCAGGAATAAAACACTGTAACCGACATAGAGACACCATATCAAAATGGCACAAACTACCAAAGTTCGGAGTTGTCATTGGCAATGAAGACGCACTGGCGAAGGTGACGTGCTTTGGAAGGTTTTATTTTGATATGGAACGTGATTTTAAGATGTTTATGTTATTACATGTTAATATTTAATTTTTGTCCATCAATAAAGTCTTCTTGTGTGTGTTAAAAGTGTTTGTTTAAAAGGGTTTAAAAGAACTAAAATATACAATAATATAACTCATATATCTGGCACTGCTCTGGCACCAAAATTTTACAGATTCTTGTGTCTTTAAACCAACTTGTAATCTAAACTGCATTTTAAACAATTTTAGGTTATAAAACTAAATCTCTTTGGTAATTTTTTTTTTATTACTAATTATACATCATATAAGTTTTAACAACAGCTTTATGTTGTAAATAAATGTTCTAATCTAAGTATGAGGTCATAATTTTCATTGTTCTGTAATTCATCCAGGAACTGGAAGGGATTGATATGTGGGGAGGAATCGATTTGTTTAAAATTGCTGACATCAGCAATAATCGACCACTGACAAGTGTGATGTACACAATATGCAAGGTAATAACCATATTTACCGATATCTATTTTAATATCATTGTCCTACCAACAAGAGCAGCCAATCGATGCTGAAAGGCCGATTTTTTGTCATGTTTCCATGACTTTTTAAATATTTATATTTTAATCAAATTTTGTAAATGTTCTGTTATTTATATTTGTTCTTTTTGTCTTTGACTCATTTTGTCATGTGATGATGCAGGTAATTGTTGACCACTTCGGCCCATAAGAAGCATGCTTTAAAAAATATCAATAATTCCACTCAAAGAATTTAAATTGGGAGGGTTAAAGTTACCGCACTGAACTTAAATGCCTTGTTTTCCCGCTAAAGTGTTGGGTGGTTGTTGAAACTCGAACATCTGGCGCTAACTGCTGGCATCAATATTTAAACATTTTGAATCTTGTGCTTTAACACTACTACACTCCTTTCTGTGATAGCTTCTATACCCAACTTTTTAAGTGTGAACAAGCGATCTTCTACACCATATACATGTTTACATTTATGCATTTATTATATTCAAATTAGTAAAATTAAAATCCTTATTATTTGGTAAATACTGTGTTTAAAAATAATAGTAATATTTTCCCGCGGCACACCTAGCATTGTCTTGTGGCACAGTAGTGTGTAAACAGCTACATATTTACTTTGTTTTTAATATTTTCCTCCCCTAACCCCCCAGAAACGAGACATGTTCGTCAAGTTCAAACTCTCCCCGGTGAAATTCCTCACGTACATGATGACGCTGGAAGATCATTATCGGGAGGTTCCGTACCACAATAGCCTCCATGCAGCAGATGTCGTGCAATCCGTTCACGTTCTCCTTTCATCAGCTGCTCTCGATGTAAGTGGAGTTTGTTTCACCAAACTTCTGTTACCATTAAGCTTTTTTTCCAGCCATGTTACCATTAGGCAAATGTATTAATCAGGAAATGTTAGTTTTATTGCCTATGATTCATCTAGATTGGGTTAAAAGCGTTTGTTGTTGCATATTTTTGCCATGCAACCGCACTGCTATTCTGGCTGCTTAGTTACTTACTCTAACCAGAATAAAAATGTCAAATTCTCAAACAACTGAAATAGGGAAATTAAATGCAAATCTTGGTAAAAATTATGGTAAAAAAAAAACACATTAATATTAGGAGGGGGTTGGTGGTAACCAGTTTCTTCATTCCTCCAGTTTTATAGTAAGCGGGCGTTTGGGTTTCGGATTAGTATAATTTCTGTATTTTTATATTTTCACTTTTATACCTTTTTACACCATTTATTTCATTTTACGCCGAATAAGCTTAATTTTTTGAATATATTTTAATCTCATTAAATAGATATGTAGATATTACTCGTTGGTCTCTTAAATGCAATGATTTCACAGAGTGTGTTCACCGACTTGGAGATATTATCGGCGCTGATTGCGAGTGCTATGCATGACGTGGATCATCCTGGTCTCAGCAACCAGTATCACTGCTCCAACAGTGAGTCTATTCCGGAATACTTTGCCACAGATATTTTTTCTGTCACCTAATATTCTTCCACATAGCCAAGTTATTATTTCTTAAATAAGTATTTCTATTTAGTCTTTCTTTTTTTTATAAAAATGGCTTGTTATTACTTTATAGGCAAGATTTTCTGTTTTTTAAGCCACAAAAATAGTAACTGAACATAATTTTAAGTAAATAAAAAAGATAATGTTACTTAAACAACTTATTCTATACTAATTTGGAACTCAGTATTTTATGGGAAATCTATGTTTATTTTTATTTATATCACAATGTGGTGCCAACATTGATGGTAGAAATTCCAACATGTTAAAAATACAAAACATTCCTTCCTTCTCTTTATAGTTCAGGTGTATAATAATTCCTGGAATTAGGGATGCCCACAGAATCAAGATTTGAATTCGATTTAATTAGGAAATGACTCGGCATTATTTTTTAAATTCTATGAATTCCAAATTAAAAATTCTATGAATTCCAAATTAATTGAGTTTTATTAAAGTAATTATTATTCAAAATTAAAAAAAAGTGATAACATTTTTCAATATTTGGAAATAGTTATACTAATTAAATTCAAGAATTACAATTATTTTATGAAATATGCCACATTGTTAATGCAAATAAGAAAGAAAACATTTTTTTGCCTGCTCTTCAAGCGTATTTAAGTTTGGAATGCTCGATTAATTTATTTATTCTTCAATAAATCTGTTATTTAAACTCTGTTGAATGAGAGACATCCACACCTGGAGTATAACGGGTTTCACACTCAGTAATATTGTTTCAATCGCTTCACATCCGCTGGTACAATCACTTCCAGTGCGACAAGTCAGCATCAGCCTTTGTGGAGCTTAATTGATAATGAACCACCTCATGTTCTGCTGTCAGCCGCAAACATGAATTCCCTGAAGTGTAGCTCTTAGTCTATCTAGCCACAGTGGCACACAGCCATGTACTACAATTGTACTCAGCTGGTTGTAATATTCATGATTGTCAAATGAATGAAACTGTTTAAACTCTCAACATATAGTAATAAATCTTTTTTTTTTAAAGTAGGTCTGCAATAATTGGTGGATAATACAGAGTTTTGTTTTTAAAATTTGCTGACTTAGTAAAAGCTAATTGGATGCCATTATAATGGTTCAATACTTAATCACTAGTTCAGGTCCACTAGTTAGTTAAGGTCGTTGCATATACTGAGGTTTTGATAATGGTTATCAGATAAAAAATTGGTTCACCAGTTAAAAATTTCCCGGTCATTGTATTGTTAGTTCAATATTATGTTTTACTAAAATCTTAAAAATTTAAAAATCACTTTAAATGTTTTAGTTGGATTTTTATAGTAGTGATTGCTATTATGTTTGGTCTACACATAAATCAGTTCATTTTTTCTTGATTTTTTAGTGATTAACTTGAACTGACAAAAAATAGGTTAGCCAACTGATCCACAATCATAGTTAGGCGCATAAGCAAGCACTGATTTTGCTGGAGATATTACAGTGTATGGATAATCAGACATGACTTTTAATTTGAATAATCATTTAGTACGGATTAGAGCAACATAAAGTGGAATGCTCAGGTGCACAGTAATACACCTAGCCAGAGTTGATAACAGAAATATAAAATAAAAATAAAAAATAGATTGTAGGGAATTCAGCAACAGTTAAATGGTCACCCAATCTGCCTACCCTCTTCTGTTTAGTAATAATAATATAAATTACAATACTGGTTAACACAATGTTTCTATCAGTTTTTTCCGTATTTCCTGTTCTTGTGCCGTGATTTGATTTGTTTGCCATTATTTAAATAAAAAAATAAAACTTGTGAGATCACCGTCGGAATTAGTATTAACAAACCAAACTATGATTCAGGTACGGAGCTAGCAATCATGTACAACGATGCCTCAGTGTTGGAAAACCATCATTTGGCCGTGGGGTTCAAACTGATGCAGCAGAACCACTGCGACATGTTCGAACACTTCACGCAGAAGCAGTGGCAGAGCCTGCGGAAGATGTCTATTGATATGGTAGGTGTGTTGTCGGGTGGTTTGTGGGAGGAAAGCCTCCCCAGTGGGTTGTGTGGAGTGTTGGAATCACCACGTTCTCATATTTGCCTGGTATCTTGTGAATGTAGAACATTCAAAACTATTTCAGTGCACGGATAGCCACTAATGTAGAGCTGGATAACAATGTGTCGCTTAACAATTCTAGTGGTGTCTATTCTAGAAAGAAGATTTGAATTCAATTCCAAGCAGAAAATGATTCGGAATTATATTTTTATTTTTCCAATTAAAAATTGTGCCCAAAGTCAATTTATTCATTTCTACCTTTTTAATTTGAATTTAAAATTGATAAAGGTATAACTTTTTTTTTTTAAATAAAAGTGATTTAAAAGCTATTAATATTGTTGACATAAAAAGTTGGTTTCTTTCAGGTTCTTGCAACAGACATGTCGAAACACATGCAACTACTCGCCAACCTCAAGACAATGGTGGAAACGAAGAAAGTTGCTGCATCAGGTGTTCTCATGCTGGATAACTACACCGACAGAATACAGGTTCGAATATTGACCATCTTCTTGAAATTTTGTGTCATCTTATTATCCTTACTGTGGGGTATATGACGGCTGTTGACCCCCCTCCAGCATACAAAGTCTAACAAGATTCCACCACCAGGTCCTACAGAACATGGTGCACTGCGCTGACCTCAGCAACTCGGCGAAACCCATTGAACTTTACAAGAAGTGGGTGAGTGTGATCATAGATGAGTATTGGATGCAGGGCGACGTAGAGAGACAAGCAGGGCTCGAAATTAGCCCCATGTGTGACCGACATAATACTTCAATTGAGAGGTCTCAGGTAAAGTAGATTTGTATTTTTATTACTTTGCAATAAACTTTTATTTTAATATTTTTGAATCCGTAATCTGGCTCCTTCAGCCAAGGGTTGCAGGATCAAAACTGGTCTCCAGCTGGTTGGTTGTGTTCTGGGGAAAGCATTTAACAGATGTTGCTTGTACCCATTGAATAAATGTGTTTAAACTGAAGTAACATCTTAATCATTAACAACACAAAGCAAATAGGCCGATGGTACACGCCATGTTATCTGTCGAATGCACATGTGACTTTGCTCCTTCAAATAGTGGCGAGGTAATCTTACTGTTACTCGTATGAGAACGCCCCTTGCTTTTCCATTATCACGGATATACATGAAAGTTCTGCCCAACCCAAGCGACAAACATGTCCCAATATTAGAAATAATTCTCCACACAATGTCACGCCGACAGTGTGGCTGTGTGCATGAGGTCCATTCTATATCGAACCTCCCATCCTAACATACAACTTTCCTCAGGTAATGTTCATTGACTTTGTCGTCCACCCGTTGTTGGAGACGTGGGCTGACCTTGTCAACCCTTACGCCCAGGAGATCATCAACGAACTCTCCGATAATCGGGAATATTATGCAAGCCTCATTCAGAAAGCGTGAGTTAAAACTTATACGTGCTCGAATTAAGTAGTTGGACATTGGACGTCCGAATACTACATGCTTTAAGTTATGAAGTTATAATAGTGAGGTGTGAACGCCAGTTATGGCACGTTAAATATTGTTCGACTCTTTAAACTCAACTGGGTTCGGAACAAATACCCACTTGTAAAGTCAAGTTTATGATGCACCTTCTATAAGATACAACGCGACATTAACTTTATCGTTTATTTACTCCACGATTCGGGAAACTTTATGGGATGTTCTATTGAACTGCTCTGTTGAACCTATCACGCAGTGATTCCCTAACTTTTTACTCGCGTACCATTTTGAGCTTTGGAATAGTTTTAGCTTTCTACCTAAGTTACGTTTAAATAGATGTATTAAGCTGTGGATATAGATTGGGGTTTTTACTCTGGCTTGGGTTCTGTCCGTAAACAATTCCAAAAAAGTGTTTTGTCATAAACGTTCGAAACCTTAATTTTAAAGGTAAATAAAACCAATCATTGCAAATTACTCAATCTGAAAGTTTAAACTTTTTGCAAATTAATAAGCTGGATTAAGTCGCGTGCCACCGATGGTACCAAAGTTTGGGAACAACTATCACTCATTCCGCTAATATCGTGCAGACCGTCGCCCACCGACACCAGCGATGAGAATGTCGTGGACGATTCGTCATCAACTGAGACAGAGGGCGAGGACGAACCAAGCGATGATGACGTCATACAGACCCCTGTCCCGAGCTCCGAGATGCAGAACAATCGATTCCAGTTCCAAATGTCGCTCGATGAAGACTCGGTGTCCGATATCTCAGTGCGTCGGAAGTCGCGCGAAATGAGCAGGTCCCCGCGGTAGCGACGATTCGAGAACCTTCCTGATTGTTCCCGATCACGTAGCGCGCCGAGGGGTTACCGTGGCAACATCTGCGCCATAGACGTCGCTTCCGGTACGCGGAAGTGACGTACCGACGCACCAACACTGTGATATCTATGGATGCTGATATTAAACTATGCGGCCTTATATCACGGCGTTCATGCGCCCCCGCCCTGGGTTTACCTTATCCGTTGAACTACACGGTTGTGCTCGATATCCGCTGTGATATGACAACTTTTTATTGCAGTAAACTTTAGTATTTATTTTAGCACCCCTCGTTTTGCACAGATACAATATTGTCCTTTTTTCTAATACTTGCGTATTAACTCCATTAAAGTGGACCTCTTTATCCCCCGCCCAACCACAAATGGAATTCCAAAGCGCGACAACTTGCAATTATCACTGCAGTTCTTTTTAATTTAATCCCGGATCGTGCAAAGACCGACTCGCAAATATGTGCAAAGTCAACCGACCTACCTCCAGCCTCGAATTCCACTTGAATCCGGTCAACACTTTTGCTTTGGTACAGATTCAGAAATGTCGTAATTCGGTTTGTAATATTTATCAATTTAGTTGTTGTCCGGTGGGGAAAATACTATGTGTTTGAACTCGGCCGCTTGTGTTGTGGTTAGAGGTAGGCTTAATATCCATGTTGGATATTGATAACATGCAAGTACGGTGAAATACACGACTGTCCCGTAGTAAGACGCAATGCACTATTATTATTACTGAAGATATTACAGTGTGCAAGCTAGGTTTTATTTTCACTAAATATCCGCTTGGTGACGCAATGCGTTAAATGTCTTGCGCGTTTACAATCAATTCTTTTTTAATTCGCCCATCAATCTTTATTTAAAGCAAAAAACTTTGACGTGTCCAACCATGTATGTTTACAGCATGTTTTTATACGCTGGTTGGGCGTTTTTATGAAGTCGGGTTTTTGTTTTCTAACAAAATTTCTGTGTGGTTGTGGCATTAACCTCGTGCACTCAGCCAGGCGGTTAAAAGGCCTAATGTTCTGTTGGTTCAAGTTATATTTTAACCGCTGCTCTCTTGGTTATCAGCATTAATATACGAGACCACGGTGTATTTTTCATCACAATGGCCATGATGACGACATATGTTGCGAACTGATTTCATAACATAAAACTCAATTTCAACAATATTGGTGTTCTTGTTTCCTGGAAAAGATAAGTAGCCTATTTGAATACTGAGTTATTGAGTTAAAACCTGTCAGACGCGCAAAGGGAGTAAGTGGTGACATAGACCAACTTGTTGCTGCTAGATATCACAGTACAGGCAGTCCCGTCTTAGACCACAAAATGTTGGGAAAACCAGTTGCTTCAAAATTTGATAAAAGCATTTTAATTTAACTTAAACATCCTTTTTAGTGTTAAAAAGTACAGTTTGTATTATCATGTTTTATTACAGAATATCCCTTTACAGCATTTAACATGGCGGGTGCTAGCTTTATAAACACGAGCATGAAACGGCGAGGGAGTATGTTTGACGCCTCACTTGCAAGACTCAATCCTATGGGTTCTAGCACTTGTACATTCCAGTAAGTAATATTAGTGAACGTGCTATAACTTGTTTTAAGAATAAATCGACTAATGTGCTACAATATCTATTTTGTTTAAGAAGCAATATATAAATTGCTAACGGTAACAAAAAATTATATAAAGACCCTATTTTGTAACGATTTTAAAAAGCTGTGATAATGACGTTTCTGTTTGGTATGTTGCCCAAGATTTGACATTAAGGATTAAAAATCAAATGTGATGCGTTAAAGCGCTGTGGTCCCAGGGCAGGGCACATAACCGCTTAGTTTGCTGCATTAGGTACAGGCTTCTGATAATTTTTTTGTGTGTTTTTTTACCCGGTCCAAGTTTCAAATCATATTGGGCTCGTCTTCAATACCTGTCTAATATTAAAACGGCCGGGTTAACCACACGATCGTAGCGGTTGATTTCTATACAACTGTGTGCAGAGAAGACCCCACAAGCGAATTGTTTCTGATGAAAAAGTTTTCTGTGCGCCATCAAAACACCTATAAGTTGGAACCAGATAAACGATTTGAGTCCGGCAAAGTACAAGCAATTTTGGAGCAGATTTTAATGGTTTGTTTTGTATATTCATAATTCTTATGTCATTTAAAACTAATATTAACTACGGGCATCCAATGCCCATTTTACCTATGGGCACGGATCTGGAAATGCTTTGCCTATCTTTGAAATCTTGAGTGCACAATTCAAATTACTCGGTAAATCTGTTTACAATTACTTGGTATTTTTAAAAATCCATGGGGAATGCTTTTAGATTGATAAAGGAAATATATGCCTATACAGGATAACTCCTGTATATCACTGCGGGTGGACAAAACAGAAAATAGTGCTTTAGCCTTCATAAGAACTAATCAATAATACACAATTGACAACATACTGCAATAGTTTCGGTAACCCGACGGTGGACGCAAGGCAATCGAACGATTGCCCGTGTGTGAACGTCTCTTGCATTATTCCCATTCACGAGGATAAGATACTCCGTATCCCATTCGGGCGACCCCCTTCTATAACAATCAACCCGACCAACAATCGTTAACTTCCCAGGATAACCTGGAAGACGTTGATTACAGCTCAGTCGCCGGCAGAGAGTTTTGCAAGCAAATCTCGGATACAATTTTGAAAGTTTTGAAAAACCAGGGCTACACTCGGTAAATTATCGTATTATTTACATACCATCCCAGTAGGAGATATTAACCACGCTTAATCGCAAATTTTATGATATTGAAAAATCATTTTATGCCAAACACACGCTAAAAATATATTTTTCCAAAACGTGCTATAACGATTCTCGTTTTGACGTTTTTTTTTCATTTTTACCGATTAACTTGGTGGGTTAGTGCGTCACCTTTCAGCCGAAGTTAAAGATTCTAAACTGGTCGACAGCTAGTCGGTTACGTCTTTGGGAAAGGCACTTAACGGGAAATACTCCTAACCAGTGAAATAATGGTTTTTAACAAATTAAAGAACGTCGTTATCATATACAACACACTGCAATAGCTCCGGTAACCCGACGGTGGGCACGAGGTAATCTGACCATTGCCCGTGTGTTAAACCCCTTGTGTTTTCCCATTCACGGGGATAAACATAAATATCCTATCCTATAATATTCCATTCTATCACTTTTGCGATATTCTAAGTGCATGTGTTTTTAGCTATTGATTTTAAATAAGTAAAAACAATATAGGATAGAATATTCATGTTTATCCCCGTGAATGGGAAAACCAAGGTGGTTAACACACGGGCAATGGTCAGATCACCTCGCGCCCACCGTCGGGTTATCGAAGCTATTGCAGTGTGTTGTATATATAATGCATACACACGTTCCTTTAATTTGGTGGAACCCATTAATCCGCTGGGTTCAGGCAATGTCCGTAAAGTGCCTTGCCCAAGGACACAACCGACTAGGTAGCGACCAGTTTCGCACCTGCAACCTTTCGATTGAAAGGCGACGCACTTAACCGCTAGACCAACCGGCCGGAAAATGCGTGGGGGTGGCTATGTATAACATGTAATCTTTAATACCAAGATCCGCTGTTGCGTCTATGTTTAATGAGATATTGCTGTAGCTTCTATCCAACCCATTACACAATCCTTTCTATGCAACATTCACGAACTACTGACTTTTCATCAGGTTTTAACTATAATTTCGACAAATAATCGTGATTTTGTTTGGACTTTACAGCCGCGTCCTTATATTTTCTTCAGACCAATGGGCTACCATGTTATTTTTTCCGGTATAAGTTTTGAAACCGTGATATTGGGCTTCCCACTAAAACGGCTTTTTATATTCGTTGAGGAATATGAATTGGTCGCGTTAACCATTCGTTCACACAACTGTTCCAGTTTAACAATCATGAATGAATGTGCTACAGACATAAGCTGGTAGCGATCGTCAATATCGGGCAGCTGAAGGACCAGGGAACCCGTGTGAGCAGTCGTTGCCTCATGGACACCAAGAGGGACAATTGGGCGGGAGCTTTTTATGAAGGGAAAACTCTCTGGGCCACAGCAACGGTGTATGGAATATATTATGAATAATTTTACAGTGATTTGCGTTCTATTGGTTAAATAAATACGTGCAACGAAATAATATCGGATTATTAACCGGTTAGTCTGGTGGTTTAGTGCGACGCCTTTTAACCGAAAGTTTACAGATTCGAAACTGGTCGCTAGCGAGTCGGTTGTGTCCTTGGGCAAGGCACTTTACAGACATTGCCTGAACCCAGGGGATTAATGAGTTCTACTAAATTAAAGGAACGTGTGAATCATACACAACACACTGCAATAGCTCCGGTAACCCGACGATGGGCGCGAGGTGATCTGACGATTGCCCATGTGTTAACCCCCTTGGTTTTCCCATTCACGGGGATAAACATGAATATCCTATTAACATTATATTAAGGTTAACTTAACATGTTATAAGGCCAGCTGGATTTAACAATTCATATTAAAATAATACGTAGTAACACTACTTTGTAAGTTTGATGCGTCTAAAATATTTTACCGTTATTTATTACGTCAATAATATATTGATTATGCAGTTTGTGTATCATCAAGAATTATTTATGTCTAAATATGTGCGGTTTCTAAGTCGATTCCAGAATGGCTGCTTTGCGTCCACATTTACAGCCATTCGTTATTTGGTCGGAACTTTGGACAAGACGCGAATGAACATTGGGCTCTTAAAGATTTTCTCAAAATAACTCAGCATTATCGCTTCGGACTGGCATGCAAAGGGTTCGAAACTCGCCGCTAGCAGTCGGTTATATCAGGTGGTAAATGGACGTTGCTTAAAACCGATGGTGCATACAGTTATTAAATAGCTTTGTTTAAAACAAACATTGGTTTCGTACCATAAAACAATTAAGCTGAATAAGCATTAAGTGATATAACTTAGTTCTTTTCCATTGGCGTAAAACCTTTCTACATTCGAAATAAGACGACGGGTAGTATGCGTAAGTGGATGTATTTGTGCCTTATCAACCGAAGTGAGGGAATAATGGAAACTTAGTTCTCATATAAAGCAGTGCGTGAGCATTATTGCAATGTGACTATTGTATCGAGCGCTAACGGGTAAAATTGACGACCGTAAGAACCGAAAATAAAAATAAATAAACGAAACATTAGAACTGGGAATGCCTTGTTATCTGCTGTTGTGTTTTAAGTAAAACCGGAATTGCACCGGGCAATATTGGGGCTTTGTTCGTTAGAATCGGAACATTATGGCAGGAAATACCAGGCTGTGACGTAAGTATCATGTGCTCGGTATAGTTTCTTGAGGTTTTGGTTCAATAACAGGTTCACATGGTTCGACAGTTGTATCTGCGGGTGTTGGAAGCGTCGCGTCTGCTTCGTTGTTTGGTTGGGAGTTGGAACACGAGGCGTCATCAGTCGATGTCTCATTGACGCAGATTTCCTTCGATTCGTCCTCCTTGTTTTTATCTTCGAGTTGTTTCTGATGCAACACTCGGTACTCCAGCGCTCGGTAGATCTGCTCTGCATCGTTTATTGTTGCCTGCGAGAAATTTACAAATTGTTTTTTTTCGATCGCGAGGTAATCTGACGATTGCCCGTGCGTTACAGCCCATTGCGTTTTACCATTAACGGGGATAAATATAAGTATATTCTCTCCTATGTCCTTTTACGTTTTAACCGGATATTTTTGTGATTAAATTTGTATGAATGGGTCATTCTGATCATTCGGCCACTGGTATGTTCATTCACATGATGGCTCCCTCAAGGGACTTCGGCCACAAGAAACCTGGTCCACACTTTTAGAGCTTAAACCTCCTGAAGCGAGCTCCGTTTCACCGCACACTCTTCTTCCGGGTTTCACATTGTTTATATATTTCAACCCTTTTTAATAACACGTAAACCGACTGTTCATTTTACGTCTTTCCTGGATGTGATTTGTTTTACTTGTTGCTATTTGATACTGGGGCACAAAATAAAAGAACTAAACATCGCCAGTTTTAACTTTTCCATACCTTAAAAGATATCTTTTCTACTGTAACGAATAGTTCACTGGAATCACTATTTCCCACCATAATTTATATTGCATATCTTGGTTCAAATAGTTTACTACGGACTAAAGAGTCAACATAGATTTCTTACCGATATAAGAAAGACGCTTATACTGCCGTCTTCAGTTTGCGCCGACACACGTACCGACTTCTTACTGGCTTTCTCCACCGTCATTTGTGGCCAAACCTTGGTGTTTAAGAGAAGCCGCAAGCTGCCGTGCGTTCTCATGACTGGGGAAAACCCAGTGAGCATGATGGAGTTGGGAAAAACTATTTCTATCTTGACCATTTTAAGTCAAGAGAGAAATAGTCGAACACGATTTGCATGGTGAATTAGACTTTTATCCGAAAGGTTGCCGGTTTGAAACTGGTCACTAGCTAGTCGTTTGTGTCCTTCGGCAACGGAGAAAGCAAACATTACCTGAACCCAATGGATTGATGGGTTCTACCAAATTGAAGGAACGTGTGAATCATACACAGCACAATGCAATAACTAACCCAACAGTAGGCGCAATGTGATCGGACGATTGCCCGTGTGACGACACTCCCTACATTTTACCATTCACAGGGATAAACATGAATATCCTATATTCTAAACACTGTTATTTAAATAAACATTTATGTTTCTACCACATATTTTAACAATAAATAAAATAAATATTTGTTTTTATACCAACGCTAAAATACTATCAATAATGGCAGCTTGGTCAGTATTTGTTCAATAATCGTGTTTTATTTGTCTACAATTGTTTTGTTAAGTTATATATCTTAAAATCGTTACATTTCTTTATTTAAAAATATTCCACCTAATAAGCGACAAGCAATACACAACAAATATGTGGTTGTTTCCAAATAGGTTTAAATGTTGCCAATCTAAAAGTTGTACATTGGGGGGGTTAGGCTAACGTGTTGCCATCGCTAACAACATTTAATCGACCCATCGAAATCTTAATTTGTAAATCAAATTCAGTAAATACTAAATACCGTGACAACTTGTCTGCTGACATAAGACGATTAGTCGTCTTGTTTTAGCGCAAACCAGACAAACATGAGCATCTGGTATTATATCTACAATATGGTAAGTAAATATAACTTTATTATGTTGCTTTAAAAGTTTGTGTGTCGCTGTTTTAGCTGAAGAGTAGCACCATTAAAACTGGTTGCTAGCTGGTCGGTTGTGCACTCAATCGAAAAAACGTCTCAATCATGCACAAGACACTGTAACCTGATGGTGAACCCAATTGATTAGCTAGCACAAGGATAAACATGAATATCCTATCCCATTTTATCTATGCAAATCATATATCATCGGCAATTCCTATTTATATTTGCACCAAAACGTACCAAGCCTCGATTGAAAGTTGAGTCCTCCATCCATGCAAATCCCGTCGTTCAAATGAAGATTCCCCACCCCACGCTCCACCCAGTTCTGTTTCTTCGCATCAAACTGATACAACTTGCATTGCATCTGAGACCATTTGTTATTAATTCCAACAAACCGCAAGGATTTCAATTATTTAAAAATCGCCATGGTTAAAATTTCACAGCTGAAAGATAATACTGTGGGATTCGCTTTTAACTATTTTGTAAATTAGTTATCCTCTTATGTTGTGTGAGTACAGAAGCCAAGTAGAATATAAATGTTTTTTAAAGAATCAGATATATTGATTATATAAGTGTGTTACCAAGAAGTAGACGAACGTGGACTAAGTTTTGCTGGAATTCTACAGTTAGGTCTAACTAACACGTCTGTTTGTTTTATTATGTCACATTAGGAATATGCTGTTTTAACTACTTTGGTTATCAGGTTTTTGTTTCTTTTTAACATAAAATGATTTGTCTGACTAATTAGCTTGGTGGGTTAGTACGTTGCCTTTCGGCCGAAAGTTTGCAGGTTTAAAACTAATCGCTAGCTAATCTGTTGTGTCTTTTACAGCAAATCATTTAGCGGCTATTGCCTGCACCCAGTGGATTAATGGGTTCTACTAAATTAAAGGAACGTGTAAATCATACATTTATAACACACTGCAATAGCTCCGGTAACCCGACGGTGGACGCGAGGTGATCTGTTGATTACCGGTGTGTTAACCCCCTTGGTTGTCCCATTCACCGGCGATTTCTATAAATATTCTATCATATTTTAATTTCATAAATTAAGTGAAACACTACTCACCTGGAGGACATTCCTCTCCCCCTCCTCCCCAGTGATAACCTCCACCTCCGGTATGATCGTGCGGTTCTGTGAGGCGGCGAAGTGGGCGGCTGCGTCCTCCTCCAGCCCTCCACTCCTCTTCTCTGATTGGTTGGTGGAATCAGCACTCGCAGTCCCATTGGTGGATGAAAATGTGGCAGAATCTGCCGTCCAATCAAATTAATTGAAAAGTATCAGAAATCATGACACACCGGCAATCGTCAAGCATAGAATAGAACGATATTCATGTTTATCCCGTGAATGGAAAGAGATTATCACACAGACAATCCCCACACCCATTGTCGGGTTAGCGGAGCTATTGTAGTGTGTTGTATATCAGTCATTCGTTCAGTTTTATTAGAATGGAACAGTTCAATATTAAACAAGTTTACACACAGACTTGGAATCCCAGGTTGGTGACCAAAGTATAAAAATGTGTGGTGGCAACACAATATACTTTACTTCCTTGGTTGCAATTAAAAAATACAACACCAACTTATTTTTGATTACAAACATCAAACAAATGACGTCTACCATGATAATCATAAAGACAAGGCACAAAATGTGACTTACCATTATTTGTTGTTGATTTAAACAAGAGAGAAGAATCTGGGATTGAAGAAACCTGGAATTTTGTTTTTTTGAAACATTTATCGATTTGACCATATGCAGGGATGATTTTTCATTAGTTCATAAGATAAAAGTACAATCAGGCATTTCAATATACCACAACTCGACTGAGGGCACGTGGTGACCAACATGTCATACCTTTGCTCTCTGTGCGAGGTTTTGTCCGAAAACAAACTCGGAGGAAGAAACGGAAGATCCTGCATCTCCGCTGTCGTTGGAACTTCCTTCAGTGCTCACCTTCAAATTGTATAATTATAAATATTAGACACGATATTTATGTTTTAGGACAGGATAGAATATTCATGTTTAAACCTGGGAAAACCAAGGGGGTTAACACACGTGCAATTCTCAAATCACCTTGCGGCCACCATTTTATCACCTTAAATGGGAAAAGACAATGGTCGATATGTATTACTGTGAACTTGACCAAGCCACATGACATTGCTCCAACCCAGTGGCATCTAATGAGAAGCCACAATGAAACTCATGTCTAGGAGCAAGTCAACTCTTACTGTTCCCACTTAAGCATGTAAATCACCCGACAAACTCATAGAATATATTTCCAAAATTATATTCTTAGAATTCGTTTTAATAAAAAATTAATAAAATAAACTTACACCAGCTTGAAAATAGAAGCAAGAAATATGATCTATTGTTAAATATATTTAATAAAGTTGTTAAAATATCTACAGTCGCTCGTTCTTCCATTTTCTTCCCGAACACGAAACCATCGGAAGAGGAAACAATAGTTGCAGCGTCGTTGTGACCTTGCAAGAATAGATTCTTCTCCTGTTCATTCCTCTCTTGTTTATCCTGGTCGTCGGTCTAAATATACTCATATTGAAGTTAGGATGGTTCAAACATAGTTAGAAAGCGCAAACGGAGCCTTTGTCTTCCCATTTACATTCTTTGCATCCGAAATGTTATCGAAAATCCTTTCAATGAGACTTCGAACTAGGGCTGCGAAAAATTAACGGTTAACCACGGTTAACCGTTTTTATGGTTAACCGTCACGTCAAATTTTAACCGTTAAACCGTTTTTTAACAACTCTTTTTTTGAACTCTTTATCTGTTCGTTGGTTGGTTAAACACACGCTTTCATGACATGAAATACCTGACTGACAACAGTAAAAAATGTGGGATGGCAACATACAAAATATACCACTCAGGTTTTTTCACTCATTAAGGTATTTTTTACAATGTGTCTACTGTAACAACCTATATAACACACATGTTCATTCATATTTTGAAACGTTACTTTACCGCCCACATTTAATTGGGCGTATTGCGTTTTAATAATCTTCAAATATACATAACTCCATTCACACGTTGATTGTTTCATTATTAACGTAATATAAGCAACCATTCAGACGCTGATTGTTTAATTTTTAACTTAATATTACGCATTACAATCAAAGTTATAATATGTGTCTTAAGGTGACGTTTAAAAACTATGAAGTAACACATAAATAAGACCCGATAATGCCGGTAATCACGCGCGTTATTTCTTTGCTGCCCTTTACGGCTGCCTGAACTTTTTTTTGCCAAAAACGGTGCCGATTTGATGGTAGTTTAAAGAAAATCGGTTAACGGTTAACCGATCATTTTTACATCAGTTAACTGTTTTTTAAATTAACCGTTAATTCGCAGCCCTACTTCGAACATAATCCTTTAAACTAAAATAAGCAATTTAAAAATTTACATGAGAACCCCGTCGAATAATGGGTTCTAACAAATTAAATGAACGTCTAAATCATACACAAAACACTGCAATAGCTCTGGTAACCAGATGATTGATGCGAGGTGATCTGACGATTGCTGTGTGTTAACTAACGGCCCCTGATTTTAACATTTACCAAGATAAATATGAACTTACTCCAACCAGAAGATACAACAGTTGTTGTATATTCACAACTTATCGAGCGATTGTTACATCACAATCCCCACTCACCTTGGAGGAGGAAGGTTGATCAGTGGTGGTGTCGGGAAGTTGCTCTTCCCCCCCATTTTCGCTCGACTCCTTTGCTCCCGTGGATTCCTTCTTCTCCTCCGGATCCTGATGAATCAAGATTTAACAAGAAGTTTGGATTCCAAATTGGCTCTGATTAAAATTATTTTCAGGAATATTCGTAATACAACTCAGAGGTATTAAACACCGTAGTATAAACTGTTAAAAAAGTCTAGAAATTTTTGGTACATTTTGTTACATCATAAAATATTGGCAATCTTAAAGAAAAAAAAATATAAAAACAATGAATGGAACGGAATGTCAACGATCTAGGAAAACTGTTCAAATACGCCTTCAACTGATGAATTGTCCATTACAGATGAGCAAAAGAATAGAATATTCATGTTTATCCCATGTGAATGGAAAATGCAAGGGGCGTTATCACATGGACATCGTCAGAACTTATGAATACAAATGGGAGTGTTCTCACATGGTCTGATTACTTTGCAAATATTAACATGGGCATTCTGACATGTGTATACAATACATCCACAGATACATGGAATACACAAATGCAGTTACATC
Source organism: Ciona savignyi (assembly GCA_000149265.1). Taxonomy (NCBI): domain Eukaryota; kingdom Metazoa; phylum Chordata; class Ascidiacea; order Phlebobranchia; family Cionidae; genus Ciona; species Ciona savignyi. Next base: position 103,893 of record CH003200.1, read on the forward strand.
TTTCGCTGCAGTGGATTCAGTCTTGGATGGAGATTCATCCTCTTCATCAACCACGAGGAATGGATTCCCGGAGGAAACAATGGAAGTTGATCCAGTTCGTGCCGGTTGGACGACCTCGTTTCTTGCTCCTGGGATGCAGAGCAAAATAAATTTTGTAAATTTGTAACAATTTTAAAATTTTGGTCATTTTGTAAAAATGTGTTCATTTTGTAAAAAAATTGTAATTTTATTTCCTAGTAATTTACGTCAAAGTAGCGCCTTAATTTGACAATAAAGATAAAGGATGAGTAAAAGCAATGTAGACACCTGATACAAAATACTGTGGCTGTGGAGGTAATGAATCTTGCGCTAATCGAAAGAACAGCCTAGGCATTTAATATTGAGACATGCACCCATCGTCGGTTTACCAGAGCTATTGCATCATGTTCTATGTAATGAACACATTTCTTTTATTTAGTAGAACCCATAAATCCGCTGGGTTAAAGCAATGTCCGTTAAGTGCCTTGTCCAAGGACACAACCGACTAGCTAGCGACAAGTTTTGAAATTGCAACCTTTCAGTTGAACGGCATCGCACTAAACCACCAGACTAACAGGTAGAGCATGTAAGAATTTTATAAACTTAATTTTCTAAGTTTACTTAAAATTATAAAAATAAAATTTAATTTTGGTAAACTGTGAGTAATAGCACGAAATTCACATTTTTTTGGAAAATAGAATCATATAAAACTAAGAAATGTATGTGGCAAACATAATGTATTCCTATTGTTGGCATTTTGTAGAACAAATAACACCTAAGTCATTATCAATAGAAATAATTTGAATATGATAGGATAACGCAGGAGGCAGTATCAAACAGACATCCGTCGTATTACCTCATGTCCACCATCAGGTTACCCGGAGTTAAACTTAAACTATAGAAATATATTTATTAAAGTTTTTATTAAAATTTCTTTTTTGTTTTATACCAAAACAAATTTGAAAAAATCATCATTTCTGACTGATTAGCTTGGTAGGTTAGTGCGTCGTCTTTCAGCCGAAGGGTTGCAGGTTCGAAACTGGTCGCTAGCCAGTCGGTTGTGTCCTCGGGCAAGGCACTTAGCGGACAATGTCTGAAACTATCAGATTAATGAGTTCTACTAAATTAAGGATTGTGTTAATAATATACAACATACTGCAAAATCTTCAGTAACCTGACAGTGGCCGCGACGTAATCTGACAATTGCCCATGTGGTGATAAACAGGAATATCCTATTCTATCCTATTTCAATAAGGTAATAATGGTACAATGAACTAACAACTCTATGTTAGTAATGCAAATGTCACTCACCAGAAGTGCTCGATACAGAGAGCTTTGGTGGTTGGAGGAACTTACAACGCGATGTGGGATCTACGTGACAAACAACAATGTGAATCACATGAAAAACTTATATTTTTACCAAAAAAACGAGAGTTGAAAAATTTTGCCTGAATTGTTTGAAATGTGCAAAAGTGCAAATATTTGGCGAGATGAAAAACCAAAACAATTTAAGAGTCAAACAAGGGATAATTTAGGTTTATATTTAAATCTATGCATATTTTTAAATTTCTAATAGGTACCGGTATGGTTATAAAATTTCTTTTTTGGGCAAAAATATAATGAAATCGAACTCTTTAACACTACCACTACTTTTAGTGTTTTTTTAAAACATATCAATATACAATTAAACCTCTTAGATTCAGTTTTTTTGTCAATGAACAATAATATTGAACTGACAGAACAACTGTAAAAAGAATGTTAAACCATAATATTGGCAACCATTATCAAAATGTAGCTGTATTTACTTTAATACCGATACAAAACAGCAAGAATCAATAATATAAATGCATTTCTCTAATTCTACCAGTTTCATTAACTGGTAATTGATTGAACAATTTAATTTTTGACACATTGGAATCCTTAGGGTTGGAGCAATGTATTAAGTAAATAAAAGAACACAGACAATAAATATATGATGCTGATCATGCAATCATTTGTGTCTCAACAGCTAAACATACAAAATGACCAAACAATGTATGTTATGTGTCGGTAAGTAAGACGGTAAGACAGGCGATTTTTTAAGCGTTATGAGGCCCTTAATGCCCAATGCACACACAACTTCCACAAGTATCAATATTTATGTAACTTTATGCATACACCACAACTCTGGTAGAAATGCGTTTTATGTGCATAGAAACCATACGACGTTGTGGTTTTACCTGGGGTGAAAAAGTTGAGCATCGAAATAAATTATACGTGTTCGTTTGATATGTCTTTTTATTAATTCAATTAAGGCTGAAGTTTAACTAACCACATGTGTGCAAAACTTTCATTGATGCAATCTAGAAGCGGCCTTTTGCAACCTTAATATCCCAAACATGCTTAACAACCTACCTTCCTCGGCAGCCTTGGGAACTGGTTTAGCTTGTCCGTGAATCAATGTTGGTGGTTGGAGTCGAAAGGTTGGTCGTTTCTCTTCTGGTTCGCTGTCGATAGGTTCAGTGGATGAGCCAACCATATCAGCTCGAGAGCGTTTTAACAGCGGCTGCTCCTTTGCACCATTGCTCTCTGCAACAAGAGAAATAATTTTGATTGAAATATTTTTTATATTTTGCATTTTTTTTATAATTATACATACGGTTTAATGTTCACATCTGTCTGTATCTGTAATAAATAATTAATTTAATTATAGTAGTGTTGTAACATCTGCCATTTTGCTGTCTTTCACCTCCGGTTCCTGATTTCATTGTGAAAATATACAAAACTAAACATGCATTAAATATACAACTAATGGAAAAATATCTGCATAGTAGCAACACAAGTTTTCTATTCATCTTTATAAAAAAAACATCTGAAAAAAAGAAAAATTGAATAGGCCATGTACAACTGAAAATCAAGATTAATATATATATATATATATTAGGGGTGCGAAAATTTAACGGTTAACCACGGTTAACCGTTTTTATGGTTAACCGTCATGTTAAATTTTAACCGTTAAACCGTTTTTTAACAACTTTTTAACAACTCTTATTTTCTTTGGTTGGTAAAACGCACGATTTTCTGACGTGAAATACCTGTCTGACAACTGTAGTTTGCTTCAATGCTACAGGTACCGTAGGTATAAAGTTAGCTATTTCATTGCAAAGTCCAGAGGTGCCTTGTCCACAGTCATAATCGTATAGCCAGTACTTTTAAAAACCTCTTTGACTGTTTAGTTAGACGGAGTCATAATCGTATAGCCACTCCAAAGTCATAATCGTATAGCCACTCCAAAGTCATAATCGTTTAGCCACTGCTTTTGACAAACCCTTGTTCAGTCAGACTGGGTCTTTGGCTGGACTTTAGACTGGATCTTTTAGTCTATAAATTTAAGTCCAATAGACCAGACCAGAATCAATATAGGATACGATATTAACGCTTATCTCCATGAATGGGACAACCAAGAAGGTTTCAACAAGGATGATTGTCAGATTATCTTGCAACAAACGTCGGGTTACCGGAGCAATTGTGGTGTGTTGTGTATGACTTAAATGTTCCTTTAATCTAGCACAACCCATTAATGCGCTTAGTTCAGGCAACACACTAATCAACCAGACTAGTAATTCAGACATATAAGTATTAAGAGGATCTTACCAGAAGTCTTCTTATCATTTAATTTCAATGGAGAATTCAAGTTTTGTGACATTCTTTACAAATTTGAAGATGGCTACAAACAGTAAATATCACAAGCTATTTTCTTAGCTTAGAGAATAAATTGGAATTAGAATATCAATGAACTAAAACAACAAAAACAAATCACAGAATTTTGGTGCTGGCATACAGCAATATATAAACTATACAAATCTTAACAATTTTCAAGGGATGAAGCGACCAAGGAAAATATGACATTATGAATAATATATTTATGTAAAGCTATTATAGGGAGATATTCATTTTTAGCCCTGTCAATGGGAAAACTCAAGGGACAATATCTCATGGACGATCACCAGATTGCCTCATGCCCCATGAATACATAAGAAAATGTTCTCACACCAATAATCGTCAGATTACTGATACCTCGCTCCCACAATCAGGTGACCATAGTACCCATATTGTCAACTTCCTGATGGTTGTCCTCAGTACATATGAGTATTATGAGTGTGACCGTTTTTGTTATTATTTATTTATATTTAATTTTAACTATAATGTTTCGTTATGATTTTAATTACCGGTACTGAATACAAGTCGATGATAACGGGGTGCCTCTAAATACTACAGGAGCGCTTGGATCACTTAGATTGCTATGGAAAGTAATTCTAACCCTGTCCCAAACACTAATCTCAACCCCAGAACTAACTTTAACCCCAACCCTAACATTAATATTATGGCTTTTGTAATTACGAATCATAGTAAGTGATCCAAGCGAATTAAGCGCTCCATATGCAATCCAAGCGGTCCTGTAGTATTTAGAGGAACCGATGATAACGTGCTTACGATTAACCAAAAAAGGTTGCGCGATTAAGCTGACAATCCTGACATGTCTATTTTCACATCATTATGCTGTTCAAGTGATCGGCTTTCTTATTGAGCGTTCAATACATATGTATATTGGTACGTGTAATGTCTGTCTTACGCCACTTGTCTTGTCCATTAAATAATACCGATGGACCTCACATTTTCCAAGGGGGAAAACTAAAATGAGGGAAAGCGGGAGGGCGGGAAGGAGGGAAACTGCATGCTAAAATGGAGATTATGTCATAAGCTTTAGTATAAAACATGGGGCTTGAGTTAGGGTTAGTCTTGGGGTTGAGATTAGTGTTTAAGGATGGGTTAAAATTAGTTTCCGTAATTTTGGTGAGCAGTTTCCCTCTTTCCCGCTTTCCCTCCTTTTAGCGTTGCCCTTTTCTAAGCTAATCACTAATCTGGAAGTCCAGCGTAATGTAATGCAGGATTCTTACAACTGTACGCAAAAGGCAAAGTTTGTTCACAGTTTAAGAGTAAATAGAATAGATTCTGCATAAGATGCCGGACTCGGCCGTAAAACATCAACCACTTTTTGTTTTACATTAGGGAACCAAGATCCCGGAATGTTGATTTTTATATTTGGGTTGGGACTCTTGTAAAAAAAATATTAACACAATAAAAAAATATTAAAAAGAGTATACGTCGGTGAAATGCAGATATGAAGGTAAGTTTAACCTCCACTAAATATAGGGTAATTTTGTATGACCCAGCTATGCGTTCTGTCCCATTAACTTTCGGTTGCAATGACAGCCGACACTCTTCTACAACACCCAGCTGAGTATGCTGTACATGCTGCTGACTAGTGTTCCTTAATAGAGAAGGGACACTACTGCTGACTAGTACGAAGTTATAATAAAAATCCCTAAATATATACAGTAGAACCCCGCTTACCTGACCACCTATGGGACCGTGATCAAGCGGTCGCGTTAGCGGGGTGGTCGTGTTAGTGAATTTTGATTTGCAGCAAATTGTCGTCATATGCAGCTTAAACGTCTGCATTTTTACTAAATTTTCACCAAATGCCTTTATTTTTATCAGATACTGCAGAATGAATTTAATACTAAAGTTTATCTTGTAGGATTCAGTTCTGTTTGCCACATTCTTTTGTGTGCGCTCATTTATTATTATTGTTTTATTCATGAAAGAAATTTAACCTTGTTATTTTGGTGACAAAGGCAAATTATTTAGCACATGTGGTCACTTAAGCGGAGTCAAATTTAAAGTTCTGGACCAAAATATGCCGGTCCTGGTCTGGAAACCGGGGTGGTCGCCTTAATGAAACAGAATGCAATGCATCACCATAGTAAATTATTTGGGACCGCACTAAAGTGGTCCTGATAATGAGGTGGTCGTGTTATCGAGGTGGTCTGCAAGCGGGGTTCCACTGTAGGCCTATATTTATAATCTGACTGCTTGCAATAATGTTGTTATAATATGTCCCTTTTTACAGGATATGTTCGGTTTTCGGCACAAAAATGTATTTCCATTAAAACAGTCCCCATAATTATATTGGATGACTTAAAACAGCGTTAAGTTATGTAAGATCACATACGAGCACTTTGACAAATGTTTGACTACTGTTCGCATGCATAAAATATTCTCCGACAGATTGGTGTGGTGGGTTAGTACGTTGCCTTTCAACCGAAAGGTTGTAGGTGCGAAATTGGTCACTGGCTGGTCGTTTGTGTCCTTGGGCAGTGAAACATTAACTAAAGGGTTTTAGTTAATTAAAGAAACATGCGTAAAACTTGCAATGTAACATTCTCCCCACCAAATGTAGGATCATAAAACAAGTAGATTTCAAGCTAAACGAGAACATCGGCGCCCAGCTTAACACATGCTGCTTTCAACCAAACAAACATTGGGAAAGAGGGAAACTGCTCATTAAATTTACGGAAACTAATTTAAACCCTCCCCTGAACAATAATATCGACCCCAGAACTAACCCTAACTCCAAACCCATATTTAAAACTAACTCTAATGTCATAATCTTTATAATAATGTGCGGTATTCCTCTTTCCGTACTTCTCGATTTCCCTATTTTTAGTTTTCTCCGCAGTTTTATACGGTTTCGTATTTGCAGCTTTGCTTAATGGAATATGAAGAACCGATCGTTCTGGCTTTTAAATAAATTGCTTCTTGAGGCACTATGCTGCTAGATTAACATATTTGCATATATATTACCTAAAATTTTACCTGGTTCCGTTCATTTCTTTAAACGAATATCAGATAACGTGGTGTTATATTAATACGAAAGTGTTTAAAGAGAAAAGATCAAACACAAATATTGCATGGTACTGACAACTCACGTCATGTACACAACAAATTTAACTAAAGCAAAAACAAAGTAGTTCAAGCACAACACATTTCCTAATGCAAATAAAATTTACCTTAATCATGAAAAAATCTTTTAAGCACAACAAAATAATCTCAAGCACAACAAAATTAGATCTAGTACATCGTAACTCGATTACCTTAATACATAAAAACAAAGTAAAGCACAACAAAAATAGCTGACAAACAGAAAAATTAATTCCACCAAGACGAACAAAGCTCAAATATAACTGAATTATCCCAAGCTCAAGAACATTATCTAGAGCACAACAAATTAAGTAGAACACAACAAAATAAATTCAAACACATAAAAGCATAAATAATTACCTTAAGCATAACAAAAATTAGTTCATGCTCAACGGAATAATATGTAACATAACAAATTTATACCCTATTCACCTAAAACACATTCCGCACAACAAAATTTATTTCAAGCACAACTAAATCAGCAATACTAGTATAAGTTCTAATGCTTGTGATGTGTAATCAAACGTGATTTCCCAGTTTTCATTCAGTTGTCAATGGACAATGAAGGGACTTGACAATTGTTACTTCCCTATTAACGCAGGCCTATAGAACACAATTAATATAGATGTTTTCTAATCTAAACAACATCTTTCAATATAACCGACTGTGGACTGACGGTTTCTTGTGTTTCAACCCCCATTTGTTTCCCACTCTCAGGAACATGTTTATTATTTCCTAACTTTAGGTGTAGTAGAAAAAATAAATTGTTTTACCTTGCAGGCATTTTACATATGAAGCGTTTGATCTATATTTATTTACGTTGCTAGCCAGTAATTAACTTCAGCACAAAAAAAAACTTCTCCAAATTATTTAACTCTGGAAATCAGATACGATATGAAGTTTATTTTAAACGTGTATACAAAGCGCAAGCAATCAGCACACTTATTAGTCACGTTAACATTATTCAGGGATTTTGTTATGCATTCACATGTAATATATAAATAATAATGATAAAAAACTGCATTTACACCAAATTGCAGAAATTATATATATAATGCATTTACAGACAAATGATTACATATTACGAGAAAAATGGGGTTAACTTAAAAGAAAAACGACAAGTTGATATAGTGCTAGAAAATGTACTTACTTACTTCTAAATAAAATTTTACAAATTAGAGAGTAACAGTCCGTATTAAGTAATCGAAACTGTTTAATAAGACGATTCTGATTTGTGTGCGGCGGCGGCCATCTTCTGCATCAAATATTGCTGAGAAGTTATTGGATCTTCCACAACTTCCTGAACATCCGGATCACCTTTATACAAGAGAGGTTGGTTCATAACAACCTCGTTATCTGGATGGACTTCGAACCAATTTCCTGTGTTTTCCGTCATTCGAGATCAAAACGCGATGTTTCTAAAAAAAACGAGATCATTTTCATTTTATTATAAGGATTTTCAGTCGAGGAGATGGCGATTATTTAAGAGCAACTCCTTTACATAGGAAAAATATTTAAGTAATCGTAAGTGATGCTAAATCCTTTCTAATCGAACGCTCCACTCGCTAGACCAACTAAGGACACATGGTACATCAACTATACTAATTGTGTGGAACATTTATTTGTTTAGTTTTAGATTAATTTATTTAACAGAAGTGGCTGTTAAAGCTGACTATAATAAGAAAAAAAATGATTTAATTTAATAATTATAGAGTATTAAATAATAAGAGATGTAAATTTTCTAGGTTAAAGCGAAAATGAAATACTTAAAAGATATTTCACTGGTTGTTCCTTGTTATAACGCTCCTTACGCATTTTAATTTACAATTAATTATTTTGTCGTACCAACATAATTGTCGCTAAATGACGAACGGCTGTCTAAATTCACGATGCGATCAACGAGACTTGAGAAAACTTCTAAATTCAACATGCGGAGATATTTTATTGTACGGAGCGCAAACTTAATTGTACGTGATTTAGATATTCAGCATCTCATTTTTTCCTTGGAGTATAATCGTATATAAAAGACCTCATTTCATCAGAGAAACACAGACCTAGAGTGTAAGATTTATCGTCGCCGTATTGTTCTCACCATTTCACCAAAGTATAAAAACCTCGTTTTTTACCACCTGCTCATTATCGTGAAGTAATCGGTCCTTCGAAAGTTTAGTTTTAAGATGTGTATAATGTATTTTGGCTCCTGTTCAGTCACAATTTGGTAAATATTGTTTTATTTCAATAAATTTGTTTTCATTTAATTGTACATATATTTTTCCTTAGAAAACCGTCATTTCAAGACTTTTCGTTTTCGCCATCATTCAAATTCGAATAAATTCATGAAGTTTTGGACAATGACGCGTTATTTCAAGCTCTGAATAAGAGACGCCGTCTAAGCATACTGCAACCTCTCACTAAGGTAGGTGTTAGGAGCCAGCACCTTGTCGGGAGGTTACATCGTTTTTAAATTCATTGAACTACCGTCGTCGTTCCCGTCCCGTCGTCGTACTCGTCCAGTCGTCGTTCCCGTCCAGTCGTCGTTCCCGTCCCGTTCATGCTGATAATCCTCAAAATGACGATTCCCGAGACTTTAAATTGTCTCAAACGCGTGTGCGTCAGTGGTTAAATAAAGTTGAATCACAAGTAGCAAGGACTGGCCGCTACACGCCGAGCATAACTTTCTACTACAAGCTCTACCCGGAGTGAACGCCGAAAATGCCAAATTACTTTAAAACTACCTGAACTCGCTAATAAGCAAGCTACGGACAGGTCGTACGAAACACGCCAGCGTGCAAATGAGCAAGCAGACCGCGACGTCGAGATGGCTCGCTTAGTGGCGGAAGAAGCTAATCGTAAGGCCCGCTTAGCGGAGGAACAAGCTAATAAAAGGGCTCGCGAACCTATAGAAGAAGCAGAGCGTATCTCCCACGAAAAACAACGAGAATTGGAATATGCAAAGGCAGTTTCTCAGGCTTATGAGGTTGAAGAAAACCCGGAGGTTGTAGACTTGACCTTACCCACATTACAACCCACCGTCGTAACTACAGCCATTAAACCTACTGCAACACGGCATTCGCTTGCAGAAGCTCTTCCCAACTTAAGCCTTCACACGAGATCGGTCGCAGAGTTATCATCGAGACTGGAAGGACAAAATATTCCACCGGTAGGCCATGAATACCGCCACCATACCAGTCGCGTAATTCCCGAAAGTCATAAATATAAACCTGACCCATGCCGCATATCAAAAGAATTCCATGGACATGAGTTACCCATTACTCAAAATGGTCCTGGCCGCCAAGGACACGTATCGACTGATTTTGGAGAACGATTTCTGCCACGCCCGGTTATCGAAAAGTTTAACGGCGACCCCATGAAGTACTGGACGTTTATTCGTCAGTTTGAAATCCACATTACAAGAAAGACAGAAGGCGACGATATTAGACTCGTGTTTTTGATTCAACATTGTGGACCCAATGTAAGTGAAAGGTTATCTCACCTTACCTCTAAACCTCCCAAGATTGGCTTGCAATCCGCTCGACGTATATTGTATGACGAATACGGCCAACCGCACCAAAAATTGCTCGTTGCTGTGAGGAACTTCTAAACAGGTGCCCCGATGATAAAGGAAAATCATATCCCCCCCCCCCGGAGAATAAAGAAAATGTCGGTTTTAATGAATCGATGCTGCACCTGCTTTGAAGACACGGACCGATCCTCTAGTCTAGATTCTATGGAAGTTATGCTTTCGTTGATTAATAAGTTACCTCGCTCATTGGTGAACGAGTGGGTAAAATGGTCCAGAGACATTGAACGCCAGAGGGAAAGTCGTGCTAAATTTTCAGATTTGTCTGCATTTATTTGTGAATACAGCGATCGAATTAACTCGATATTTGGACGTGCAATCTTTAGCAAGCCTATCACTACCCAGGGGAGGACACGAACCTTTGCTTACCATTCCTCTATCGCCGAAACACCCTGGGTAGGCAATGCGTCTAACCCTGCTTGCCCTCTTTGTACAGGTGCCCGTCATCATCTTGCTTCATGCCAGAAGTTAATAAGTCCTGGAGAGAGAGGGATGAATTCGTCCGGTTCCGCGCACTCTGTTCAAGGTGCCTTGGTTCCGGCCACTTCGCCCGAGAATGCAGAAGTAATAGCCGCTGCAACGAGCCTGGATGTCGAGGTATCTTTCATCACAAATTGTTACATATGCCTTATAGGTTCCCGTCCAATGCGCACAATCCAGAACGTACCGAAATAAGCTCAACTGTTCAAACCGATAAATGCTACGCCAGCACCCACATACCTAATGTTTATTTAAACGTTGTTCCTGTTAAAGTCCGTTATGCAGACAAAGAGGTTGCAACCTATGCATTTCTCGTCCATGGTTCCACTACAACACTCTGTGAGCGCTCGCTGGTAAGCTCACTGAATGCCGCTGGTAATCCACGTTGCATTACGTTAAAAACCCTAACATCATCTCGAGTCTTAGATACAGTGTCCATCGCACTTTCTGTTCAGCCTGTGGAGGGTGGAGATTGGATTGAACTTCCCGACGTCGTTGCTATTGATAAAATACCCGTGAAGCCTAATGTTTTACATAATCCGCAGACGCTACAGCGCCACAGACATTTGCAAGGTGTGAAATTTCCGCAGATCGAAGGTGGATCAGTTAAACTGCTAACCGGCACCAACGTTCCCCAAGTTTTCCGTGTCGAGTCTATGAGAAGCGGAAACGGTCGCTGTCCCGACGCTGTCAAAACCCGTCTAGGATGGTCCCTTCTAGGCCCCTGTGGTGACGAAAGCCGTTCCAATTGTAAGGCCAGCGTTATGTTTCTAAAGGATAAAAGCGATGTTAATCCGATGATTGACGATCTCGATGACCTCAACGACAGCTTTCTTCGGTTCCCGACCTCGATTGAAGACCGAAGAGCACACGACCTTATGAAGGAATCAGTTAAGTTTGTTGATAATCATTATGAACTACCCCTCCCATGGCGCCACGATTACCAGATTCCCCCAGACAATGGCGCCATGGCAATGGGGCGCCTTAAAGGTTTAGCAAAGCGACTTGACCAAAACCCAGATATTAAGCAAAAATATGCCAATCAAGTGAACGACATGATAACTAAGGGATATGCCGAAAAGGTGCCATCTGACATCGTCACCGACCGCCGAATCTGGTACCTACCGCACCACTCCGTCACCAACCCTCACAAACCAGACAAATTACGTGTCGTTTTCGACTGTGCCGCTCAGCATTAAGGCGTGTCCATTAACCAGGTTCTCATGCAAGGCCCTGATCTTGTAAATAGTCTCGTCGGGGTACTTACACGGTTTCGCAGAGACCCGATCGCACTTGTTGCAGATATCGAAGGTATGTTTCATCAGGTCCGTGTAGCACAGCGCGACCGCGATTGCTTTAGATTCTGTTGGTGGCCCGGTGGAAACACGTCACTGCAACCCACTCCGCACAGGGATGAAGGTGAAGGTACACTTGTTTGGAGCGACGTCCTCACCATGCTGCGCTTCCTTTTGCTAACGTCAAGCCGCTGTAGATTTCGGTGGTGAGTTTAAACCCAGTGTATCATCGGCAATTAGGAATAATTTTTACGTGGATGATTGCCTAGTATCAGTACCGACACCGCAAATCGGTGTCCAAATGGCTCGAGATCTCCGTAATCTTTTAGCAAGAGCTGGCTTTAATTTGACTAAATGACTGTCTAATAGTAAGGAAGCCATAGACTCCATTCCCGAACAGGAACGATCAAAATCACTGCAAGTGCGGTCGCTTGATGGACAGATTAATGAGCGTGTACTTGGTGTGAATTAGGATGTTTGTGCTGACATGTTTAAATTTACAATTTCCTTGCAGATGAAACCTCGAACACGCCATGGAATGTTATCTACAATGAAATTTTTTTTGACCCGCTTGGATTTGTTGCCCTCGTCGTTTTAGAGGCACGTTTGATTTATCGCAGCTTATGCCAGCAGGAGATAGAATAGGACAAGCCAATTCCTCTTCCAGAACTTAAAAGATGGGAGAAATGGGTCGCGAGCCTGGCACAACTACACGACATATCCATTCCCCGAAGCTTCGGTCTACGAGGCCATGAAGATATTCAGCCATGCCAACTACACTACTTTGCCGACGCATCGAAAATTGCGTACGGTGTCGCATGTTACCTGCGAGTTTGTAACCGCTACAATACCGAGGTAAGCTGTACCTTTTTAATGGGCAAATTTCGCTTAGCGCCGAAAGACGAGGTATCCATACCTCGATTAGAATTAGTGACTGCTGCAGCTGCAGTAAAGATAAACCAACCTCTGAAAATGGAACTCTGATTAGAGCTATGCCCGTCCATGTATTGGACCGATTCGTCCGTCGTGTTGCAAAGCATATTTAATGACCGCAAAAGGTTCCCCCTTTTTGTGTTTATGCGCTTAGCATTTATTTCCAAGCATTCATGTACACGCAACTGGAGACACGTTCTAACGAAACTGAACCCTGCCGACTGTGCATCAAGAGGCGCCAGCGCAGATTCCTTAATTTCCAATGAAATTTGGTTCACAGGGCCCGGATTTCTACAAGCTCCCCAGGAACATTGGCCCAACGCGTTCAAGAAAAGGGACCTGTCACTCAAGGACATTAAAGCTTTCGATAAGCAAACCGGTAACGTATTTTCTGCATAGGAAACCACTCCCGCCACTGATATCCTGATAACGCACTATTCTAATTGGCATCGTTTGAAGGCTGCAGTTGCGTGGATATTAAGATTTGGAGCGCATCTCCGAGCACGTGCAGCCAATGGAGTTCCAGAACCAGTTTCCGTTCGTATAACAGTCGCCGAACTTGCCCATGCCGAGACGTCACTGATAAGGTATGTTTAAACTCACCATTTTACTGACTGGAAAGTGGCCTCCACTAACAAAATTGCTACAAACCTGTCGAACCCAACGACCATAATAAATAAACTTGACGTTATATTGGTGGATAGTGTGGTACGTGTTGGCGGACGGTTGAACAGAGCTCCAATTAATTATGACGCTAAACACCCTATAATACTACCCCATTCTTCACACCTCACAGACCTTATTATTTCACGCTACCACAACCTTTGCGGCCACTCCGGTCTTAGCCATACGTTGAATTCACTGAGTCTTCGATTCTGGATCGTGCGAGCTCATGCAGCTGTGAGAAGGGTTTTGAACGCTTGTCTGCATTGCCTCCGAAGAAACGCCAAACCCCAGCAACAAATTATGGCCGAACTACCTCCACCCAGAATGCAGGTGAATTTGCAGCCGTTTTCTCACAACATAATTGATTATTTTGGACCGTTTATAGTTCGACAAGGACGGAGTGAAATAAAGAGGTATGGTTGCCTTTTTACTTGTATGACAACTAGAGAAGTTCATCTAGAACTTGCCAACGATTTGACAACTGACGCACTGATTAATGCATTACGAAGATTTATTGCTCGACGAGGAACCACGTCTCACATTTACTCCGACAGTTCCATACCTGGTTGGGGCCAAACGGTTGCTCCGCGAGTCCATCCAGGAATGGAACCAAAATCGAATACATGACTTTCTTCTACAACGCGAAATTCAATGGAATTTCAACCCTCCCTGCGCTTCACACATGGGTGGAGCCTGGGAAAGAATGATTAGATCCGTTCGTCGGATTTTACTTTTCCATTTCAGGTGAAAAGACATTGAACGATGATCAATTGACAACCTTGCTGCTGGAGTCCGAGGCAATATTGAAATTGTCGACCACTCACCCGTTACACTGGATAATCGATGGCGAGACGCCAATAACACCGAACACTTGCTCAAGGTGAACCCGTCAAGTGAGCTGCCTCCAACTTTGACCAATGAACGGACTATGTTACGCTCGACCCCGCTGGCGCTACGTTCAACATATAGCGAACCGATTTTGGGGAGTACCTCCGAACTATCATCGCACGCCAGAAATGGCACAAAATAAAAGAAAACGTGAAGATCGGAGACGGTGTACTTATTGTGAACAATACAACAACACGATCACAATGGTCCATTGGAAGAATCACCTCCGTGTACCCGAACAGCCACGGTGTAGTTCGAAATGTGCTAGTCAAAGCACGTGACACCGAATTCAAGAGACCGATACACAAACTATGTATCATAGTACCCGCTACGAACGTGCGCAATGAGAGCGATGACCCTGCTACAGCTCTTAAATAGAATGCCGGGAATTTAGGGTACTTTTAGCCCAGTCACTGGATTATTAATCTTTACACGCGACGTAAATCAATTAAATTGTTAATTGCTCAAACGTACGATCTCGCAATTTGGGGGGGAAGTGTAAGATTTATCGTCGCCGTATTGTATATACTTATAAGATCGCTATTGTATTCCCTTTTTTCTCACCATTTCACCAAAGTATAAAAACCTCGTTTTTTACCACCTGCTCCATTATCGTGAAGTAATCGGTCCTTCGAAAGTTTAGTTATTAAGATGTGTATAATGTATTTTGGCTCCTGTTCAGTCACAATTTGGTAAATATTGTTTTATTTCAATAAATTTGTTTTCATTTAATTGTACATATATTTTTCCTTAGAAAACCGTCATTTCAAGACTTTTCGTTTTCGCCATCATTCAAATTCGAATAAATTCATGAAGTTTTGGACAATGACGCGTTATTTCAAGCTCTGAATAAGAGACGCCGTCTAAGCATACTGCAACCTCTCACTAAGGTAGGTGTTAGGAGCCAGCACCTTGTCGGGAGGTTACATCGTTTTTAAATTCATTGAACTACCGTCGTCGTTCCCGTCCCGTCGTCGTACTCGTCCAGTCGTCGTTCCCGTCCAGTCGTCGTTCCCGTCCCGTTCATGCTGATAATCCTCAAAATGACGATTCCCGAGACTTTAAATTGTCTCAAACGCGTGTGCGTCAGTGGTTAAATAAAGTTGAATCACAAGTAGCAAGGACTGGCCGCTACACGCCGAGCATAACTTTCTACTACAAGCTCTACCCGGAGTGAACGCCGAAAATGCCAAATTACTTTAAAACTACCTGAACTCGCTAATAAGCAAGCTACGGACAGGTCGTACGAAACACGCCAGCGTGCAAATGAGCAAGCAGACCGCGACGTCGAGATGGCTCGCTTAGTGGCGGAAGAAGCTAATCGTAAGGCCCGCTTAGCGGAGGAACAAGCTAATAAAAGGGCTCGCGAACCTATAGAAGAAGCAGAGCGTATCTCCCACGAAAAACAACGAGAATTGGAATATGCAAAGGCAGTTTCTCAGGCTTATGAGGTTGAAGAAAACCCGGAGGTTGTAGACTTGACCTTACCCACATTACAACCCACCGTCGTAACTACAGCCATTAAACCTACTGCAACACGGCATTCGCTTGCAGAAGCTCTTCCCAACTTAAGCCTTCACACGAGATCGGTCGCAGAGTTATCATCGAGACTGGAAGGACAAAATATTCCACCGGTAGGCCATGAATACCGCCACCATACCAGTCGCGTAATTCCCGAAAGTCATAAATATAAACCTGACCCATGCCGCATATCAAAAGAATTCCATGGACATGAGTTACCCATTACTCAAAATGGTCCTGGCCGCCAAGGACACGTATCGACTGATTTTGGAGAACGATTTCTGCCACGCCCGGTTATCGAAAAGTTTAACGGCGACCCCATGAAGTACTGGACGTTTATTCGTCAGTTTGAAATCCACATTACAAGAAAGACAGAAGGCGACGATATTAGACTCGTGTTTTTGATTCAACATTGTGGACCCAATGTAAGTGAAAGGTTATCTCACCTTACCTCTAAACCTCCCAAGATTGGCTTGCAATCCGCTCGACGTATATTGTATGACGAATACGGCCAACCGCACCAAATTGCTCGTTGCTGTGAGGAACTTCTAAACAGTGCCCCGATGATAAAGGAAAATCATCCCCCCCCCCCGAAGAACTAAAGAAAATGTCGGTTTTAATGAATCGATGCTGCACCTGCTTTGAAGACACGGACCGATCCTCTAGTCTAGATTCTATGGAAGTTATGCTTTCGTTGATTAATAAGTTACCTCGCTCATTGGTGAACGAGTGGGTAAAATGGTCCAGAGACATTGAACGCCAGAGGGAAAGTCGTGCTAAATTTTCAGATTTGTCTGCATTTATTTGTGAATACAGCGATCGAATTAACTCGATATTTGGACGTGCAATCTTTAGCAAGCCTATCACTACCCAGGGGAGGACACGAACCTTTGCTTACCATTCCTCTATCGCCGAAACACCCTGGGTAGGCAATGCGTCTAACCCTGCTTGCCCTCTTTGTACAGGTGCCCGTCATCATCTTGCTTCATGCCAGAAGTTAATAAGTCCTGGAGAGAGAGGGATGAATTCGTCCGGTTCCGCGCACTCTGTTCAAGGTGCCTTGGTTCCGGCCACTTCGCCCGAGAATGCAGAAGTAATAGCCGCTGCAACGAGCCTGGATGTCGAGGTATCTTTCATCACAAATTGTTACATATGCCTTAT
>CH003200.1:132123-142223 GCA_000149265.1 Ciona savignyi
AATTACTTTACTTGGAGGCTAAATCTAAAAATCTACCCTTTCTTTAAAAATACCAATAAAAATAATAAATTGTTTATATTTTTTGCTATATTCGTACTTAATAATAGTAATAATACTGGATTCAAATTAAGAACTCCACCTAACAAACAAAAAGTGGAATCTCGTACCAGTCACTTCTATTTGTTAGATCGGATGCGAAGTAATCGGAAAGCTTGTGACGCAACAGTATTGATTGTGCGACATAAAAATATCGCTCCCCGTTCTACGATAATTCTGAATGTAGATAAAAATACTAAATAGTCGAATTAGGCAGATTAATTAAAAATAATACATTATTGATTTTTTTGTATAAAAAGAAAACCGAAATGGTTTGAAAGTTAGGATAGGATAAGATATTCATGTTAAGTTTGGTCCGAGTCGACGTATTTTACCTAATCCTTGCATGTAGTTTCTCAAACAACGGAATAAATGTGTGCAAATTGATTACAAAATTCATTAAAAATAAAATATCAAGTGAAAAGTAAAAATTTCAGAAATTTGTAACAAATAATTGATAATTTTCAAATTGCGAGTTTTGCTGAGTCACAGGAAAATGGAACATCCCGGATGTGTGGTGACTCCGCAGTTCTTTTACAGCGACGAGCAAGGTATCAGCGTAGGTTCCAATTTTAATGTATTTTTATCTGCCATAATCCAGTTTTTACGTGTATAAACTGGTAAGAACTTAATATATATCGATAGCAACATTATCATTTACTGCTAGAGAGAATTATAAAGCCAATTATTGCTAAGTTTCCATGTAAAAAGACAACTTAACACCGTTTCATTCCTATCCAAGCCAGTTGTATTTTTGAATTTTTTTCAATTAAGTCTGTAGATTGGCTTCATAAGCACCGACTCTAAATGATATAAATGCAGTATTTTTAACTTGTAGATGAAGTTCAACAAACTGAAGACGTCCTCGCGACGGAAGAACAGGAAAGCGTACTTCAATGCTCCGTCCCACGTCCGACGGAAGTTCATGGGAGCCCCGCTTTCCAAGGAGCTGCGACAGAAATACAGCGTCCGTAGTATGCCCATCCGGAAGGACGATGAAGTACAGGTAATACTGAGTGTAAATCATGAGGAGAAAAGGGGCAACGCTAAAGTTAGAGAAGGCGGGAAACTGCTCACCAAAACTATGGAAATTAATTTTAAACACTAATCCCAACCCCTGACCCTAATTTTAACCCATGTTTAAAACTAACTATAATGTTAAAATATTTATTTTAGTGTGCAGTTTCCCTCCTTTTAGTTTTTTGCCGGGTAAGGGGTATTTTTGTCACTAACATGAACTGGATGGGGTATTGTGTGATTAACTTAAGTGGGACGGTTTATAATTTGAGCGGGATGGGATATCACGAGCGGGAGCAAGTATATTTTTATTTAGTCTGGAGGTTACGGTAATTTTTAATATGGTGTGCCCCTACTTGAAAGTTCGTATGATGCGCCGGATATATCTGGCGTGGCCTACAGACTCCTTTTTAGGGTATTGGCGCAGAAAAATCCAAAAATCATGCTGGCATGGCGTGATTGCACTTCCTTTCATTTATGTCAGTATTTTTGATACTTTAAGCTTCGTATTTCAAAGTTTTATTTAAAAATGATGCAACTTCGTTTGTGGTGGCACAAATTAGTATTGCTGGCGTGGCGCAAAAATTAGGTTAAAAAATGTTGGCGCAAAAATCCAGCGCACAGAAAACGAACTTTCCAATAGGGTGGTGTGCAAAACAGTGAATATTCTGTTCATTCTTGAAGTTTTTGTTATTTTTTGACTGATTGGTATTTTGCTCGTTTTTGCCCACCTACACCATGCTTTACAGTATAAAATAATATTTTTTTAAGAACCAAAACATAATAAATAAACATTAAAAGTCTCCATTGAGATTCATGTAACTAAGATATTGTTAAAATACGACTAATGGTGCTTCTGCTTCATTGTGCAGCAGACTATAATAACAAAACTTTTTTTGTATGCTTTTCATACTAGACTATTGTACAATAAAAGGCAAAAATGTAATAAATAAACCAATAAAAATCTTAATCATAGTTATGATTCATGCGAATTGTTGAATATTGTTAAAAATATGACATTTTATGGTTCCCCACACTTTGTTTGTCAGATTATATGATAAACACAAAACAACTGTTCGTCCGGAATTAATAAGAACTTAATTAATTACCATTCGCCAAAAACCATGTGTGCTAAATCTAAAAGTTTTGGTTTTCATCCATAAATGAAAATTATTGTTGTAAAAGAAAGATGCTTGGTTATTTAAACAAAAATTGTGAACGCCACTATTTTTTAATGTGTACCATTGTTTTGGTTAGACATATGTCCTGTATATAAGGAGTTTGCTGCTATAGCAAAAAGAGTAAAATCAAAACCTGGCTACGACCTCTAAACCAACAGTTCATTTTTTAAATAAAGAGGGACAGTTTATTTTCATTAATGTGTTTGCCCATTTGAATGTTAAATCATGTGTGCTAAAGGTCAAGTATAAACAAAATAAGCTGAATAGTTTAAAAACACAAACCTTGGTATTTCATAAAAAACACTGTTTTGTGGACATATTACCTTGTGGGTTTATACCTATTTTGTTGTGCGTACGAAAGTTTGTGTTTAAAAATAACTTTCTTGGTTTTACGTCACCAGTTTTTTTAGATTTGTTTTAACTCCCCATGTCTGTTATTCAAATTTAGTTAAAATAGAATTTGGTGTTTACTGTTTAGTTGTATGTTGTATATTACAGTCTGCTTACATTAAAAAAAGTGGTTTAGAAAATTGTAAATAAATAATCAATAAAAATATATAACAACGAAATTTGCTGCAAAAGTGTAATTAATAACTAAATATTTTAATGTACCAAGCTGTATTTTAATCTCAATGCAATGAATTTGGATTGCAATGAATTTATTACAGATTAAACCATTTAATATCTTGACTAGGCGATGTAACACAAACAAAACATAAGTAATTTAGAAACTCACAAAAAAATTGAAGTAAAGCCAACCATCAAGTAACCAAATGAATTTAAACACAGGTTATAATCAAACAATGAATGAAAAACATGTTAACAGATTTAAGCCGCCTGATAAATTATTGGGTTCTTAGTCAAATTAGTTAACAGATATTTCCTGAACCCAGTGGTTTAATAGATTCTACCAAATTTAAGAAACATGTGAATTGTGAATCATATACAACACACTGCAATAGCTCCGGTAACCCGACGTTGGGCGCGAGGTGATCTGACCCTTGTCTGTGTGTTAACCCCCTTCGTTTTCCCATCAACAAGAATAAACATAAATATTCTATGCGCTTATAACAAAAGACTTCAAATATTACGTTCCAACCCACAGATCGTACGAGGACATTACAAGGGCCAGCAGGTTGGCAAAGTGATCCAATGCTACAGGAAGAAATACGTCGTTCACATTGAGAGGATCCAGAGGGAAAAGGCCAACGGAGCAACCGTTCATGTTGGAATTCACCCCAGCAAGGTTGGATAAGCATTGTGTTTGTCAGTTCTGTATCAGGGCTACACCTCGGCGTAATTACGAAATTACGTTCAGTTACGTAATTATGGACGTCAGAATTATGTAACTGAACTATAATTTTTTTTGGTTGTTTGTTTAAATAACGATAACGTCATAAAAATTACGGAATTACGTAACTGAGCTGGCGTAATTCCGTAATACAACTTATCAATTACGCCCAGCTCTGATCAGGACTTGATTAAAATCCAACCGAATACTACTCTGTGAGCAAGGCACTTAGCAGACATCTATGGCAAAAAATATATATAAAATTTCCAAAAGTAAGAATTTTCTCGCGTGTGAAAGCTCATAGGAGTAACATAAATCTAACTATTTTAGGAGTAAATCTTTTAAATAATAAAATAAAACATGTCAAAATAAACTGTGTATAAATGGTTGCAATGATGGGGATTTGTTTTATTCCCCTATACACCAGTTTATAAGAAAACAATGGCGGTAAACTTTAATTCCTTTTTTTGCAAGAGTAAATTCTTACTCGCATGACGTGTGTTACTCACACAGATTTTTGGGCCTGAACATAACGTGAACCCAGTGGAATAATGGTTTCTTCCAAAACTGAAGAAAGGATAGATTCAATTACTAGCGTAATAATGTCCCAAATGTTATTAACCCCTGATATATGATGTGTAACGCTCTCTGCTTCTTTCTTTACTACAGCACCATATGATGAATTGGAAGTGTGTTTCAATTAAATATATCTTAAGTTTTAAAATATTTCAACTACTACCGCTCAATGACATTGTCTTTCAAAATGGCCACCAGAGCATTTTCGTCGATTCCTCTAAAACCTAATATTTTAATACAAACTTTTACAAACATTTATTTCCCAGGTGGTCATTGTTAAACTGAAACTGGATAAAGATCGCAAACGAATCTTGGACCACAAAGCGCGATCGAAACTCGTGGACTTGGAGAAGGGGAAACACACGGAGGAAAGCATCCAGGCCATGGAATCCTAAGCTTTCAAATAAAACTCATAAAAAGCAAAATTGTGTTCTTTGGTGTAAAATAAAGCAGTTCGAAGATTTGTGTGTTAAGCATTAGAATACCTATTGTGGGTGAAGTGATTTGAAAGAAAAAGCCGCAAATTTAAGTTCACAATATGTGGGGGACAAGTCTGGGGCTGCAGTAACTCCTATAAAGAGACCAAATTGCTTTGTCCCGGTTGTAACGTAGTATATTAGTGAAACCCTTAATGTGTGCAAAGCTATACAGATGCAGCAGTATTAACCAAAGTATCAGATCTCACTAGGTACTAACGGATTTCAAGGACAAAAATTAAACTTGCAGAACAGGTGTAGGCGTAGCAAGAACATTAGTTCTACAAACGCAGCATCAACTTATGAGCCCTAAACTTGACAAACAAAAGGGCATCGCAAAATATTTCCAATCTGAAAAAAATCGTTGATCAAGTAGTTACCCAATAAACAATAGACCTTCATGCGTATACCAATTTAATTTGGCAAATATACAAATTCATGCACAAGGTACAGTAGTATTGAGGTTCACAGGGAGGTCTTCTATTGGTCCATGGTTGAACCATTGTGAGGAAGCCATGGGATGCTGATGCTGCCCTGGTTCCTCAAACCTGGGTTGGAATATTAACATGAATGAATAACAAATGATAAACACAAGGGTGAAATTGTGCATAATGTAACTTAAGTTTAGTAGAACCCATTATTCTACTGGGATCAGGCAATGTCCACTAAGTGCCTTGCCCAAGGACACAGTGTTTAGTTATTATGAAGCAAACTAGGATAGAATGTATATCCCCGTGAATGGGGAAAACCAAGAGGGTTAACACACGGGCAATCGTCAGATCACCTCACGCCCATCGTCGGGTTATCGGAGCTATTGCAGTGTGTTGTATATGATTCACACGTTTCTTTAATTTAGTAGAATAGACTAATCAGTTAGGTTCAGGCAATGTCCGTTAAGTGCCTTGCCCAAGGAGACAACCAACAAGTTTCAAACCTACAACCCTTTGACTAAAAGGCAACGCACAAAACCGCCAGACTAACCGGTCGGACCAACTATTGATGAGAATAACTAGGAATCCGATGTTCCAACCTCAATACAAGATGGCCGTCCCATATGAGACAGTCGTACACCGTGCATTATGTTGGTGCATCACACCATGGTCTTATTAAACAAGTTGAACCATTACCATTCAATTTAAAATTGGAAAAAGGTTTAAAAAACACATTTATTAAAAGCAATCAAAACTTTACTGATTCATAAAATAGTACAAAAAAGAATACAAACCAACCACATATTGGAAACAAACCAACCCACCAGATATCAGCTGCCTTTGATAACTTGTCAACTTCACTTTTCACCTGTTCAGCACATCCCATCCCATTGTTAATGAGGGGAACGTATTTCGATCTTTCTTGCTCTTGGAAACTTTGTAATTTTGCCTTTAGCTCTGAAATAATTTTGTTTTGGTTTACGCAAAATAAATTCCTGTGAAATATAGTCATTAGGAAATGTTTCGCAAACAATTATTCGGACAAATAATTTGGTTAGTGCTTTGGCTGAATGGTTGTGGGATCGAAACTGGTCGCTAGCTCGTCGGTTGTGTCCTTGGGCAAGGCACTTTACGGACATTGTGTGAACCCAGCGAATTAATGGGTTTCTACTAATTTAAAGAACATGTAAATCATATACAAGACACTGCAATAGCTCCGGTAACCCGACGGTGGGCGCGAGGTGATCTGACGATTGCCCGTGTGTTAACCCCCTTGGTTTTCCATTCACAAAATAAAACATAAGAATCCCAGCTAGTTGAGCCGAAATTTCCTCTAACCATCAAAAAATTTTCTCTAACCATCAAAAAATTTTCATTAAACATCGAAAAATTTCCTACAAATATCAAACGAAGACCTCACTTTGGATTTCCTGCAACTTTTCAGCTGATACCTTCTCACACTCTGCACATGCAAGATGGTTAAATTTGTTGTCATTCACGAGGTCCGTAACTTGGATTATTTCTTCTATCAGTGAACTACATGCCTGGAATATATCCCTTGATTATTTTATATTTTTGCTCCTTATCTTATGCATTCAAATTTGCACATGTAATACATGTCTGTCCGTGGTTACAGCGGTAACTAACTTTACCAAATTTAACTGCTGGTACATATCAAACCAAGGGTAAATTGTGTGAAAAAATTGTCACAAATTTTTAATGTGGTTTGCCCACTAACAGTGGTAACCAATGCATTTAAATGCATGCGAAACATTTAATACATGTCAGACCGTTGAAACAACTAAAAAACGTATTTAAAGAATGGAAAATATATAGATATATTAATGAAAAATTAACAAAATAACAGTTTTCACAGCATGGCATGGCAAAACAACATAGTTGAATATCATTTTGAAAGTTACCTTTATAGAGCAGCCATTGAACAGCTGAGAAATATCGTGATAGGTGGTTCCCCCGGTTATACTGGGGTGTGTGAGGGGGTAGTTGATTGTGAGGTCGGATACAGGCCTCATTTCCCTTTGGTGAAAACTATGTTAAATATTTCAAAATAAAATAACTTTCAATCTGATTATTGGCGTCCGGCCCGGTGGTCTATATTATTTTTTGTCCGGCCCGGTGGTCTAGCGGTTAAGTGCGTCGCCTTTCAATCGGAAGGTTGCAGGTGCGAAACTGGTCGCTAGCTAGTCGGTTGTGTCCATGGGCAAGGCACTTTACGGACATTGCCTGAACCCAGCGGATTAATGGGTTCTACCAAATTGAAGGAACGTGTCTATCATATACAACACACTGCAATAGCTCCGGTAACCCGACGATGGGCGCGAGGTGATCTGACGATTGCCCGTGTGATAACCCCCTAGGTTTTCCCATTCACGGGGATAAACATGAATATCCTATCCTATCCTATCCTGGCGGAAAATCTTGTTCAAAATATAAAGAGAACCATTCTGTTTTTGGTGGGAAAAACAGACTCTTTATAAACTAGAAACCTTATGATAATGTAATGGAAAAATATTCCAAGCTTTCAGGTAATTTCAAGTCATCACTGTCTGTAAGCAGGGTGGAAGAAACCCGATGGTGGGAACACATTGTTCTGACCAAACCCAAGTAAAACACTCCCTTTCCATGACCCAGGAATTTCCCCGATAAATGTGGTAACAAACTTTCTATTCTATATTTCCGGTGAGACACTACTATAGCCCTGCACGTGCTATTGTATTGTATGCCCCAGTAATAACCCACAGTGCTGGCAATATCCATGTTTAACAAAAAAAACAGGAATAAAACACAACTACTTTTGCATTGTATTGTATGCTTTGGACACAGACGCTGAGGCTGAACTCAAGTTTAACACACTCTTATATAGGATTAGGATAATCATGTTTATCCACGTGACGGGAAAAACCAAGGGGGTTAACACACGGGCAATCGTCAGGTCACCTCGCGTTCATCTTTAGGTTACCAAATCTATTGCAGTGTGTTGTGTATGATACACACATTCTTTCAATTTGGTAGAAGCCATTAATCCGCTGAGTTCAGGCAATGTCCGTAAAGTGCCTTGCCCAAGGACACAACCGACTAGCTAGCGACCAGTTTCGCACCTGCAACCTTTCGATTGAAAGGCGACGTACTAAACAACCAGACTAACCGGCTAAACAAATAAAGCACAGAAGATGAGTCATTTGACGACTACGCACTTGTTGCCTGTGTGACTCTCCTTGACTGCGCACATAGGTTCAAACGTCGCGGTTTGAAACAACTTCAATTCTTCTTCATGAGCATTGTACAGACATTGAGCCATCTTGTGCAAAGCTGGTTGTATTTCCGCGTGTAACCTCACTTTGTGCTCTTGCGCCTCGTATGGTATTTGTGGGAGGGTTTCCCTCAGTTTAAGATTTTCTTTCGAGAAATGCGTTATTTGTCGGCCATGTTTCTCCTGGACCAATATAGAAGTAATAAATAGATGTAAAAAAGAATAAAAATGTATTTACATTAGTGGGGTGATTAAACATACCACAATATTGGTCTAAAAAGGTGAGTTTGCCCAGCGCTTAGTGTGATTTGATTCCATTGAATTTGGTCGATACAACACTTACACTGGGGCGCGATTTGTATGTTTTTTCGCATTTAAATATGAAAAAACATGATAAAACCATGAAAATGAAAAAAACATGAAAAAACCCGCACAAATAATGCAAGTGTCAACCCAATGCTTTTTACAAAGAAAACAAATTTTAAATTGGACATTTTACTTCAAACTTTGTTACCACTATAAGCACTTAATTTTAAATCGCAAAATTAAAAAATAATTCTGAATCATTTCATATTGAAATGGGATTCGAATCTAGAATGAACCTCCTTAATTAAGAACAGATGACAACTCTAATTTACTCTTCCCACAAAACCCACCAATTCCTACCAACCGCAACCTTGAAATATTATTCGAATATTGTATATACTTGATCATAGGGACTGCAGGCCATTGTTAAAGATCAAATAACAAATGCTTCCCATGACAATTAAATTGTTGCCAAATCGATAACAATTTTGTATGCTGCCCAAAAAATTCCTTAAATGGAAATTATGTACATAAAACACAATTTTGTTGCAAGAATTAAATTTTTAATATAAGTCCAAATCATTTTCTTTTTAAAAATCTTAATTTCTAGAATGAACAATCCTTAATAATAACGGATAAAACTATTCTTTCGACAAAACCCACCAATTCTTTCCCAAAGTTTTTGATTTCATTTCTTCTGAGCTGCTGTTGCTCATGAGTTGTTCCTTTAGCTTCCACCTCCCTCTGTGAGTTGTTCATCGCAATCTTTATCAACTTCAGGAATTCCTGGCTTTTCAACGCGGCTATTTCAGCTTCCAGTGCGATGCTTGGAATATTGGAATGGAAGTTTAAGGGCTCTGGTGTGTAATAAGAGGTTTAGCTGAAAAGCTTGTGGGTTAGTGCGTTGACTTTCAGCCAAAGGGTTGCCGGTAGGAAACTAGCCATTAGCTAGTTAATTGTGTCCTTGGGCAAGGCATTTAGCGGACATTGCCTGAACCCAGCGTATTAATTAAGGGTTTTACTAAACCTAAAAGTATGTCTTAATCTTGTACAACACACTGCAATAGCTCTGGTAACCCGACTGTAGCTGTGAGGTGATCTGACAATGCCTGTGTGATAACACCCTTGGTTTTCCCATTCACAGGGATAAAACCTGTATATCCTTACATCAAGACATCCAGTAAAAGCAAACAGCTGTAACAACTGCCATATACTACATCATTCACTTATACTACAGCTCCAACTTGATCATTTACTTCATTTTTTCATCAGAAGATTGAAGTTTCATCACCATTCCATCTATCTCTTTCATCGCTCGTTTAACGTTCTCTTCCAATGTTGCAGCTCGTCCGTAGCTTGCTGCACATTCCACCTCGTATTTCTGGGGGAAAATATTTCAAGTTTTAAGATATTAGATACGTTACATTCAATTGAAAAAAATATTATTTAAAAAAT
>CH003200.1:148642-196119 GCA_000149265.1 Ciona savignyi
TTCTTCCTTCTCTCTTTCCCTCCATTTAGTGTTGCCCGCAAACTGCACTGAAGCAGCACAGTACACATGGATGGTGATGTATATATATTTGTTTTTAGGCAGTCAATGTCAAGTTTCTACTTCGTTTTCAATGATGCGGTTTGTTGGTACACTTTAATAGATGCCAGATTTTGCCAACTAAGCGCTACTTCAGTTTGTTCCTAACAATTTGCGTTCATATCACAAGTCAATACAGTTTACAAAGTGAGTCCATGGAATGTAAAGTAAGTTTCGAAAACAAATCAACCAAGTCTTTTGTCAGAGTCGTATGTTAAAGTTTTAGTTCACATATATTAAATAATGATTCATGTTATTGATTTCGGCCATTGCCGACCGAACGTGCAAGTCACCGATACAAAATTAAAAGAAACAGGGAAAGCTTTGGTCGATGTTTTGTCCTCAACTGGTTTCGTATATCTCAAAAACTTCGGTATCAGCAGGTTTGTAAACATTTTACAGACGCTACAATAATTTAGTTGCGGTAAATTTAAATTGTTAGTTTAACAATGTACTTTTATACCCTATTCTCATGCAACTTTAAAATACTAATACGCGTGTTTTGATGGACAAAATGTAGTCGTCCAGACACTGCTCGACAGTTATCTTTTTCTTTTATAACGTTTACTATACGTATTAGGTTGTGTCTATAAACCAGGCGCCGTATTATAAACGCAACCATCAAGGAACTTACCGGACAGATGTACACCGGTCGATTTCTTTGTGTTATACACCACACCGCAATAGCTCCTGTAACATGACTGTTGGCTTAAGTTAGTTTGGCAATTGCCCGTATGATAGAGCTCACCCATACATATGCGCTTTTCCATTCACTGTAATATAATCAAACAAATTGATTCTTTTTCATATGAAGAGGACTCATTGAGAACGTGCGAGATGCAGCAGACGGGATATTCACTGCACCCAGCATTGAAAAGGAGAAATATGCAAGAGACCCGTTCACCAACTGTGGTTATATAGGACTTGCAACTGAGAGGAATGTGATTGTAATAGCTCCCTTTAGATTATCGGCCAAATATTTAAAAAATAAAGATTTTGTATGATAGTTTTTTTGTTTTTCATTTAAATGCTTTGCCGGGGTGTCATATCTCTGTCACCGAGAAAGAGTTATGAAATCGAAATAGAACTAAGAAGTATACAATGAAGTCATGTTATGTGTGTCACCCGAAGAAGATTAACAACTGGTCCCGAAAATGGAATAAAATTGATTAAAGTAATTAATCAGTAACGATCAAGCGTCAGATAAAACGACCGAACGCTGGCAAAAATAATTTTTTAACATTATATAAATTACAAATTCAATTTTGTAAGCAACATATTTTAGCAATCTCCAACAGTTTTACACATTTAACACCGTCATTTACCTGCAGTATGACAAACTATATGAATCGTTTAGTAATTATAGGGTTTTGTAAGCAGATGGTGTTTGACGTTCTCGAGTTCATTGGCAGTCAATATTTTTCTGCACTGGCCGTTTTATAACCACAAGGTTTACCTATAGAATCTAAACTTTTAACAGTAACGTGAGGAGGCGGTTACCGTAAACGAATTACAATGAGTACCCTTTATATCGAAATCTGGGCCACAAAATAGTTTTATCTTGTAAATCCACTCTTTAAAGTGTAAAATATCTACATATATAACATACACTATCATTATATAAATAAAACAGCTTGACAAATGAAACCCATTAAAATCAGCAGATAAATTGCAATACTAACAAAAAAGAATTGCGATCTTGTAATCCCCCCAAGCTAAACAAACTCAAAACCAAACCTGTGTCTGATTTTACGCGCTATTTTTAAATTTAGGGTAAATACATACAGAGAAATGTCTGGCAGAATATTGTAGAAATACTGCATGCCATAGACAAAGCTGAGTTACTGATCGGTGATTAACATGTTATTGGCAATTATAGGTTGGACGACGGATGTCCATACGAATACAAAGAAGCATTTCATGTTGCGTCGGTTGCGCTTGACCCATCGGTCGGTATGAAATGGCCGCACGATCTTTCTCCCAACTTTGCTGCACTTTCCCGAACATTCATGGAAGAATGCAAAGCGCTGAGTTTCCGAATCCTTGAACTCATTGGGATCGGATTGGATTTGAAAGTTAGCATGTTAGCAATATTGATGGTGTTCTGTGTAATACGTTGGGTTGCTGTTTGGTAAAACCTAAAATCGTCTCCATAAACTGTCGGATATGATCAACTTGGTGATTCAACCTTACCTCTCATTTTACTTTACAACGTGCCCACTTACAACATATAAGCATCTAACTTCTTACAATAAATAACCATGAGTCTTCTTACAACATATAAGGATTCGTCCCCTTACAATATGTAATCATGGGATTCCTCTCTGGTGGCTCTGTTTTACATCGATAGCGTAGTCCTATAACATTGTCTACAAGCATGTTTGTATTTTAACAGGACCCTTTTGTGCTCACGACATACCACAATTCAACAAATAAGAGTGGGAGTATGTCTACACTCCGTATATTGTACTACCCACCAATACCGGACAACAGTGGAGGTGAAATATGTCGATTGGGAGAGCATTCAGATTGGTGTTCAATTAATCTACTCTTTCAGGACAACGTTGGTGGTCTGCAGGTGAGTATATTACTGTTCTTTAAGCCCTTTCCTTGTTTTTATTAGATATTTAAATAACTTAAGAATTAAATTAAACCGGAAAACCACAATATATCATTACTTAAAACGACACCTGATTACACAATTATACTACGTAGGTGGACATTGATGGAAAATACGTCGATGCAACGCCAGTAGATGGCGCCCTGCTTCTTAACATTGGTGATAGCTTGGAAAAAATGTCTGGTGGAAGGCTAAAATCAAAGGTTAGTGTCCTAACAAAATCATCAAATTAAATTAAATTTTGAAACAGACAGAAGAGAACACAAGTGTTTATTTAATTTCATCCTCATGAAGTAAAAGCGCATCGTGCGTTATCAAATGTGCAATTGTCGGATTTTCTTGTGCAAAAACGACAGATTACTGGGTTATCTTCATTCAATTAAGTAAAACCCAAAAATTCACCAAAACACAACTACTCTTTTGAACTCAGGCCGACGCATTAATCCACTAAGCTACTCCCATGCGATTCATATTAAAGGCGAAAAAAATGAAACTTCCAAAGCAAAGATTTGAATTGTGAAATAATTCTCTTTTTTATGAGGCGGTAACGCTTGGGTGGTATTCTAAGCGTGATTCGTAGGCATTTAAGTAAAGCTGATGTTTGTAAGTTGTTCATAAGATTTGTGTTGTCTTCATAGGCTTGTGCATTTAGATAATACTCTGATCCCTTTAATTAAGCTATGATTATATGGTGGAATACAGTATTGTTATACAAAATGAGCGTTGCGTTTATTCAGAAACATCGCGTTTTGATCTCGGATGACGAGAAACACAAGAAATTGGTTCGAAGATCGATGGGATATTTCGTCCAACCAGATAACGAGGTTGTTATCAACCAACCTCTCTTGTATAATGGTGATCCGGATGTTCAGGAAGTTGTGGAAAATCCAATAACATCCCAGCAATATGTGATGCAGAAGTTAGCCGCTGCACACAAATCAAAAACTGAATCCAATTAAACCATATTAAAAACTGAATAAAAAAATTAATTTATAAGCTCCATAAGTTTTAAACAATATATATAAATTTGATATTTGTTTCGGCAGTTAACCGCATTTTTGCAATAATCGTTTTACATTCTATCATTTGCATGTTCATGTCAAATAGCCCTAATTCCTTCGGTTATATAATACGAATCTTATTTAATTAACTTAGAACAGCCATTAATTATTATCAGAGTGCGCATTGCACGTATGGATGTATTATAACACCCATGAATGACGTTAACAAAACTATTTCCATAATTGTGATAGTTTCCGTTGTGCATCTCTGGTTATGGAGCTTAAAGAACTATAGTCCACTACTCGGTGGTGGTGTTTCTGTGGTCAGGCTAATTCACTGCTAACACGTGACTATGTAACATTAATATCAACCAAAAACTTTCTAACAAAAGCTTTCAAAAAAATCCAATTTGTCCCATTTTACTCGCAGTCAAGAAAGAACACATATTATTATTATTAGTAATTGTGGAATACAATGAGGCTTAACAGTCTTCTAACACCGCATAGTTTTGTTTCGATTAGGAAAAAGGCTCTAAATATACCACTGTAATCTATTCTGTCGCATTCATTGATTATAATTTTTCTTAATAAATTAAAAATGGTAATTTTCACCGTGTTTTCCAACGTGTTCCAAATAGCTTAGGCGGTTGTATACATAAAAAAAGTAAAACAATAACATTTCTTTGAGAGGACAATACAAGACTGAAGTTATTTAAAACAAAACACATTTTTAACAGCTCTTTTCGATGATAACACATTGCAATAGCTCTGGTAAACTGACTGTGATCACCGGTAACCTGATAATTGCCTGATTTATGTATACTTTCATCCCGTACATACAAGTATACAAATAAGCACAAGGCCCACCATATTAGCGCATAATATAATTTATTGCAGTACACAACTCGATATGAAATACAGTGTCAAAGTTATCTTAACGTATCAGGATTGTTACATTGAGTTAGGTTCGACAATATAGTATTGTAGGCTTTGTGCACGGGAAGTTTGAACAGTTGAAACTGCCTGCTGGATTAGGTCGCGCTTGTACACTTTTATTCAAGGCTTATATAAAATCAAATTTAATTAATTTTAATTATATTGTTCTG
Source organism: Ciona savignyi (assembly GCA_000149265.1). NCBI lineage: Eukaryota > Metazoa > Chordata > Ascidiacea > Phlebobranchia > Cionidae > Ciona > Ciona savignyi. The sequence continues at coordinate 153,466 of CH003200.1, forward strand.
TTGTAATGTTGTTTTTTATTATTGTTAGGTTTAACGGTCACATCATTGTTTTTTTCTTTGTAGTGGTTAACGCGACCGATACATAACCGAATACTATACAAAAACGGTCCAAGTGACGATTCCAGCATGGGTTCGAAACTTGGCTCGGTAAAAAAAAATATTAAAAAAAAATGTGTGGCGGGTACGGCCGTGTGGGCAAATGGTTAACGCGACCGATACATATACCTATTACTATAAAAAACAGTCGAAGTGACGATGGATTCAAAACTTGGCTCGGTAAAAAAATGTCTGGCGTAAGGCTTAAATAAAAGGTTCGTGTCGAAACTATAGACTTTAAATAAAATTATAGAATGATATAATAGAATGGAATATTGAATTGTGAATTAAAAAGCGCAAGGGCGTTATCACAAAGAACAAACAGGGAAAGCAATTTTAGTCTGGCGGTTAAGTGCGTCGCCTTTAATCAAAAGTTTACCAAAAACTTTTCGCTAGCTAGTTGGTTGTGTCCATGGGCAAGGCACTTTACGGACATTGTCTGAACCCAGCGGATTAGTGGGTTCTGTCAAATCAAAGGAACGTGTCTATTATACACATCACACTGCAATAGTTCTGGTAACCCGAGGGTGGGTGCGAGGTAATCTGACGATTGCCCATGAATGTGCTATCCATTTATTTTTTTCGTTTAACCTCGAAAACTACTGTCTCTCTCAGTATTCGGTTGTAAATTTCTGTTCACTATTTTCAATACTCTGTAAACATTTACTTTGCAAAGTTCTTTACTATAATCATCTTTAACTGCCACTTACGTTAAATAAATTAATTAAAAACTAAACAAATAAATGTTACACACAACTAGAGAGTGTCAACCACGTGTTTTAAAACCACTATTATTTTGTAAAACACATTTTGTATGATATATATATGCGAGCAGGGTCCCTAACCACAATTTGTATTTTATACACCGGGTTAGTAGTTTGTTTCTGCAAGCATAAACGCATGGGTCCCGATCTTGTTATTAATGTTCATTACACAATATATGTTATTGTCAAATATGTGCACGCCAGATCCATGTTATGTAATATTCCTGAAATTTTAAACCGGACTGTCATAGTTTTGTTTCTGCAAGCATAAACGCATGGGTCCCATAGTTATTAAACCAAACTTCTTTTCCATGTGTATAGTTAAAAAAAGAAAAAGCGTGTTCGATTTACGAACATTTTACCACAAATGTTTTAAATTTAAGCCTCTTGTCAAGCGCTTTGGTAAAGGGAAGGTAAATTCCCGAAACAGCCCAATTGAGTTTTTCATTATTTCGGAGAATTCCACTGGGTTTAGTACATACATTTCTGCTTAACATATCTTAGTTATGTTATCTAAGTTAGATGTTTGTTCCGCTTTGGCGATTCCTTGTTGGAGATTTCGAAGCGATATAGCATGCCTGTTACAATCATGGTTTAAAACAAATCATAATTTTTAGGGTATTTCCCTATGTTCCCTTTTTCTTTTTGCTCAATAAGGCGGAATAGGGAACTAACATTTTGGCCGTATAAGCGCTATGCCCCAAAAAACCTAATTTAAAAAAAATCCGATTTGTTTTTTTACCTTCCAGGGGAATCCCCTGGGTATATTACCCAAAATTTTGGTTTCTGCATATCTAGACCATGTTTTCTAACAAATGACAAAGTTTCATTGTAATTCCATTACTCCTTCTGGTAGATGTCGGTGCCACAACCCATCACCTATCACAATCATGATTTGAAAACAAAATCTTATTTTCTAGGGTATTTCCCTAGGTAATTTTTTAAATTCTTTTAAGTGTTATATCATTGGCTAATGCACTTACAGTTTACCAAATTTAAATGAAATTGGAGTAGCCGTTTAAGCGCTCTGCCCAAAAAAGCTAGTTTAAAAAAAAATACCGTTTTGGTTTTTCACCTTCCAGGGGAATTCCCCTGGGTATATTACCAACAATTTTGGTTTTTGCATATCTAGACCATGTTGTTTAACAAAAAAACAAAGTTTTATTGTAATTCCATTACTCCTTCTGGTAGATGTCGGTGCCGCAACCCATGCCTGTCACAATCATGATTTGAAAACAAAATCTTATTTTTAGGGTATTTCCCTATGTAATTTTTTAAATTCTTTTAAGTGTTATATCATTGGCTAATGCACTTACAGTTTACCAAATTTAAATGAAATTGGAGTAGCCGTTTAAGCGCTCTGCCCAAAAACGCTCTTTTTTTTTAAAAAAAATACCGTTTTGGTTTTTCACCTACCAGGGGAATTCCCCTGAGTATATTACCAATAATATTGGTTTCTGCATATCTAGACCATGTTGTCTAACAAATGACAAAGTTTTATTGCAATTCCATTACTCCTTCTGGTAGATGTCGGTGCCACAACCAATGCCTGCCACAATCATGATTTGAAAACAAAATATTATTTTTAGGGTATTTCCCTGGGTAATTTTTTTTAATTCTTGTAAATGGTATATCAGTGGCTGATGCCCTTACAGTTTACCAAATTTAATTAAAATTGGATTAGCCGTTCAAGCGCTATGCCCAAAGAGCTATTTTTTTAAAAAAAGATACCGTTTTGGTTTTTCACCTCCCAGGGGAATTCTCCTCAGTATATTCCGCAAAATTTTGATCCGTGCACATCTAGACCATGTGATCTAACACACGACAAAGTTTTATTGCGATTCCATTACCCTTCTGGTAGATGTCGTTGTCACAAGCCATGCCTGTCAAGCGTTTGACGAAAAAAAAAAAGAAAAAAAAAAAAAAAAAAAGAAAAAAAAAAAACGGACAAAAACAATATGTGTCCCATTTTTCCAAATGGGACCCATAATTAGTATGGTTGGTTGCCATCTCCTGCTCGGCTGAAAATCCTTATAATAATATGAAAATTATCCCGTTTTTTTAAAACATCGCGTGTTGAACTCGGATGACGAGAAACACAGGAAATTGGTTCGAAGATCGATGGGATATTTCGTCCAACCAGATAACTAGGTTGTTATCAATCAACCTCTCTTGTATAAAGGTGAACGGATGTTCAAGAAGTTGTGGAAGATCCGTTGACATCTCTTCAATTTGTGATGCAGAAGATGGCCCCCGCACACAAATCAAAATTCTCTTATTAAACGGTTTCGAAACCTTAATACCACTCACTGTGAATCTCTGATTTGTAAAATTTCATTTGAAAGTACATTTTCTAGCACTATAGGGGAAGAGTGGGTAAAATGGGCCCTTTAGTTGCAAATCGGATTTTTTACTGATATAAAGCCCGCTGGACTTAAGTTTTTTATGTGGTGTCACCTAATACCAAAGTCTTCACACATAACATGTTAACTTTCTAATAATTTTTGTTAAATATATTTTATCAACAAAGAAAAATATTTCGTTAGTGGCCCATTTTAGACAAGGGTGTAGTCTAAAATGGGCCCCGGCCCGTTTTCGACATTAACATTTCGCCAGATAACAGTATCCATATTCGCTTCCCATATAAACAATGTTATTACTTTTCTTTTTATGATGTAGTTTGTTTTTTTTAATTTAACACTTTGGATTACAGCAATTACTTTTTATTTAATACCCAGTTACTAGTATACTAATGCAATAACACCTTGCTACTTTAGTGGAAGCATAACTATCAATTCATGTTCTTAATAGCATTTAGAAAACCCGTTTAGTTTATTGTGAAACACATAATATGACTGTTAGTGCTAAGTCTAGCCCTTTAGTACTGTTAATGCTAAGTCTAGCCCCGTTAGTTACCAAATGAACACAGGGGGCCCATATTAGACAGGTGCCAACATACGACTTAAAATCTCTATAAACAAATTTAAAAAAAAGAAGTTTTATTTCTACCAGTAAAAGTAGGTCTAGGCTATATAGTTCTATTTAACTACAGTAGAATTTATTTTAGTATTTGATCTTTTCTATTATTTATTAGCAGAAAACAAAAATTGCAAATTTAGATTCAGACCTTCTCAAACCGAAATAGCTACAGAAAACATTGAGTTTGTCGATTTCACGCTCAAACTTTGGTTTGGAGATTCCATAATTTGATATACTGACACTGGTTTTTGCAGCAAATTTTTATTCTTCAAAATATATTGAAAATTGGAGGGGGCCCATTTTACCCACGTGGCCCATTTTACCCACTTTTCCCCTATCAACTTGGGTTTTGCTTATAAGTTAACCGCATTTGTCTCGTAATATGTAATCGTTTTATTAGATACCATTTGTTTGTAAATGCATTATATATGTAATTTTTGAAAATCGGTGTAAATGCAGTTTGTTATCATTATTATCATATATTTCATGTAAATGCATTACAAAACCCTTGAATAATGCTAACGAGCCTATTAAGTGTGTTGATTACATGCGCTTTGTATACACTTTTAAAATAAACTTCATATCGTATCTGATTTCCAGAGTTAAATAACCTGGAGAATTTTTGGTGGTGAAGTTAATTACTGGCTAGCAACTCAACATAAATATAGATCAAAAGCTTCATATATAAAATGAATGAAACGTAAAACAATTTATTTTTTCTATTACACCGAAAGTCAAGAAATAATAAACATGTTCCTGGAGTGGGAAACAAATGGTGGTTGAAACACAAGAAGCCGTTATTCCACAGTGGGTTATATCGCAAGAGGCTGTTTATATTTGAAAGCATCTATATTGATTGTGTTCTATATGTCTGCGTTAATAAGAAAGTAACATTCGTTAAGTAACTTCTTTGTCCATTGAAAACTGAATAAAAACAGGAAAATCACGTTTGATTACCTTGCACAAGCATTAGAACCTACTAAAATTGCTGAGTTAGTTGTGCTTGAGTTAAATTTTGTTGTGCGTGATGTGTTTTTGTTGAATGAGGTAATTTTGTTATGTTAGATATTATTCTGTTGAGAATGATCTAATTGTGTTCTGTTTAGGGTATTTTTTTATTCTTTTATGTGTTTAACCTCATTTTGTTGTGTTTTACCTATTTTGTTGTGGTCTTGATACTTTTTTGAGCTTAGGATAACTTAGGTATATGTAACCTTAGTTTGTTGTGGTGCAATTAATTTTTCTGTGTTTCAGCTAATTTTGTTGTGCTTTGCTTTGTTTTTATGTCTTGAGGCAGTCAAGTTGTGAAGTACTAGATATAGTTTTGTTGTGCTCGAACTAATTTGTTTGTGCTATAGTTAATTCTGTTGTGTACATGACGTAAGTTGTCAGTAACCACGTAATATTTTTTTGATCTTTTCTCTTTAAACACTTCCGTATTAGTATAACAACACGGTATCTGATATTCCTTTAAAGAAATGAACGGAACCAAGTAAAGGTGTAGGTAATATATGTGCAAATACGTTAATCTTATTCTTAGCAGCACAGTGCCTCAAGAAGCAATTTATTTAAAAGCCAGAACGATCGGTTCTTCATATTCCATTTAGCAAACTGCACCCAAGCAGCACAATACACATGTTTGCTGATGCTTTCTATTTGTTTTTTTAGGCAGTCAATGTTAAGTCTGTGGAATAATTCGCTAAAGTCAATGTGCACTGTATACAATATGACGTCACTATTACTTTTCTCACACGATGGAGCTCATATACTCAGAAACATAAGTCCGAACAACTACCGTTTACAACATTGTTATGGAGCCTAGTTGGTGGGAGGCAAAACGTTTAACGCCGTATCGCTGAGAATGATTTTATCGCTTTAGCCTGGGAACGGTAACAATGTAACGCCGAATACTGAAGCGGTAACTTTATCGATGAAACCGTAATTTTGAACACTGGGAGTTTTAACGCTGTTAAGATAAACAAGTTATGCCTTAGCGCTGAGAGGTCGATATTATACCGCTCAACGAGTAAAGGGCAGAGAGCAATTTATTACTGCAAGACAACCGTAGCAGTTGGCCAAGAACTGTGTATATTTCGCCTTCACCTGTATAGACGACTTATTCACTAGCGTTGTATGTTTGCTGTGCTCGCGTGTGATCAAGAATAAAACCAGCCTTCCGTGACGGAGTTCGATTCGGAATATGATTTGGTTTGTTAGTACACTTCAATAGCCAACTAAGCATTACATTAGCTTGTTCTATGTACCTTGTTTTTCTTGATTTCATGCACTTGGCTGCGTACTGTAGAAAGCGGAAGCAGATAGCGTAGAAATAAAACATGATACGAACCGCACCCTCCGGCAGCTGTACTTGATTCTTGCAATTGCGCCAATAAATGAGGTATTCATGTTTGTTAAACGACTGCTGATTTCTGTGGTTTGCTAAATAAAACTAGAATAGTTCGCTACGATTTAATGTCCTTTGTGAGTTAAACCATTAGCTGTTGCAACTTCCAAGATTCCAAATAATCTTTAAGTAAATGTCACACACAATATATTACTTAAAGCGCTAGGGCTTGCTTCGTCTACAGTAACCGTTACAGGTAGAGAAACCTCAAACGTGCCTAAATGACCAATATTATCAATTCAATTGCTACGTAATTTATGGTGAACTTACTTATCGAAAAATTGGCATTTATTGTTTCCTTTTTTATTGCAGTTATTTTTATTGCATCACAATGCACATTGTTTCGCATCACATTTCCAATATTGTTACGTCCAAAACAATACCAAAACTTCACATTAAAACGTCGATGTGTAGTAAAAACTTTGTTGACTGTAGTGTTGGTATGTTTATTGTTCCTATAATTGGTAAAGAGGATAATACACATTAGTGTGAGGGTTTTGTCTGTCATAGCAGTATACACTCAAAGGGCCTGCGCAATCATTCGTAAAATGCTTGTGGCCCTTTGGCCAAAAAGGTTCAACACCCCTGCTGTAATCACACACGAGTCACTATGTTAATGGTAAGCGATGATCTAAAATTTAAAGATATTTGATAGGTTTTCCGATATTAAAACTCGGATACAATAAGACATTTTGTTATTTAATTAATTATAGTTGTATACGGGTGTTATTCATTTACGGCCATAAAATACACTCCCTTCATAATCTACAAACACAACATGCCATAATAGCTGTTATAAACACACTGTGTCAGAGATAATATGGTGGGTATCCCACATGAACGAATAATTACGAATAGACTTACTCTTAACCAGTTGGTATAATATTTTAATCATTCGTTATAGTCGTACGAACTATTATAAAAAAAATTATTCTGTATTAAATTTACCTAAGAGATCTATTTCAATGTTAACAAATAAGTTTTGGTGCACTTTTAAAGCCCGTACTTCTTCGTTGGCCACACTTAGCACCTTTGGTATTGAAGTCGTATAACCAATGAATATACCTCTGTGCTCGACCAGTATTGACATGTTGCCCTCTCTTAGTAGTGGTATTTAAATGTGTATTGCTAAGTAACAATGGTGGTGATTTCCCAGTGTTGCTTTGGTTGGAAGCAGGTATTTTTGTTTAGCTGTTTAATTATAGTGGCGAGGAGCATCGTAAAATAAAGGTGTTCTTTGTGAATCTCTTAGCTGTTTTGTTGGGAAAGAGTTGCCGATGTACAAAGGGGTACCAACTCAAAAATGTTAAGCCAAAATTTGAAGGGTTTTGGGTCTACATAATTTGTAAAAAAATTGAAGACTTTCTGCTGCAGGATTTTGAGTAACAACCCTTTGATGTAATTATATTGGAAAGATAGGGAGAATTGGTTGAACACTCGATATACTCCGTTTAAACAGCTCGACTAAACACTAGGTTACTTAATAACATTGAAACATATGAGTCATTATTTTATTCATGCATTCGAATCTTCAGTTGTAGTACAAACCTGAAAAATGATTCCTGTTATTGATTTCGACCATTGCCGACCTAACGTCCAAGTCACCCATGCAAAATTGGAAGAAACAGGAGAAAAGCTTTGGTCGATGTAATGTGTTCAACTGGTTTCGCATATCTCAAAAACGTGGGTATCAGAAAGTATGTTAGCATTTTACCATAGCTACTCTGGTTTAGTTGCGGTTAAACTTAGTGGAAACTATCGATTTAAAAGTACTTTTATACCCTATGCAACATGCAACTGTATATTATTTTTGTGGGCAAAATGTCGAAGTCCAGACAATATTCGCCAGTAAGCTCGTCCCTTTAGAACAGTGGTTCCCAACCTGGGGGTCGCGACCCATAAAGGGGTCGCAAAGCATGTTAAAGGAGGTCGCGAAGCTGTTGCTAATGTAAGAACAAGGGTAAATGTAAATAGGACTGGGTGCACCGGTACGCTCGTAGCATGTGCTAGCTTGTGCATAATTTTTCATTGAGACATTTCATTCGGATTGCTTTGTAGCACAATATTATTGCATCAGTATGCGTCCACTGTGATGTCATATCGTCCACTGTGATGTCATAAACTATGAGCACTTGACTGTAATCGTGCAATAGCTGCAAATTGGAACTCTATTAGGGAAGTAGCTTAGTATATTATACAACAGAAATCAGTCAAGACTTAGAATTGGTAAAGACAGTTAAGAAGGGGGGGGTTTAGCTGCAGACCTACAAGGTCAACGATCGCACTGACTTGTTAATAAATGCAAGTAAAACATTTTTGTGCAAACTTTCTAATTTTGCATTTAGGATAGAATATAAATGTGGGTCACGGAATCTTCGAAAATTTTTAAGAGGCTCACCAAGACAAAAAGGTTAGGAACCACTGCTTTAGAACGTCCGCTATAGCTATTAGTTTGTTGCATTAAACCAGAAGAAGCATTCTGAGAAGAACCCCCAAGGGACTTGTTAGTCGTACACACCACACCGCAATAGCTCCTGTAGCATGACGGCAGGCTCGAGTTAGTCTTGAGATTGCTTGTGTGATAAGGCTCACGTGTTTACTATCCATATATATGCACTTTTCTATTTACTAGAATAAAACATAACCTTATCATTCCTTTTTACAATTACTCATTCTTGTATAGAGAACTCATTGAGAATGTGCGAGAAGCGGCAGACGGGATATTTACCGCACCAAGCATCGAAAAAGAGAAATATGCAAGAGATCCGATCACCAACTGTGGTTATATAGGACTCTTATCTGAGAGGTGGGGATTTTTTATAGCGTTTCTCATAAAATGGGTCCAATTTAGAAAAAATAGACATATAGTAATTCGTGCTACTCTATAAAGATTGACAACTGACCCAAAACTTTGGGTTAGAGCAAACGACCGAACGTACTATGAATTACAAAATTGATTTGGTAACCAAACATAGCAATATGTAACAGTTTAAAACATTTAGAAAGAGTTATTTGCAAGTTTTACCAACTATATAAACCGTGTATAAATTATAGCGATTGTTCTGCAGGGACACTACGTAATATATTTACATTTAGGGTACACTCAAAATTAGTTTAAAAATAGCGGGTGTGGGTTGTTTTCGTTATTCTAGAGAAATATATATATATATATTAGGATATTAGAATAGGATATTCATATTTATCCCCGTGAATAGGAAAAAGTACAAGTCGTTAACATACGGGAAAGATTACCTCGCGCCTTTCTCCGGGTTACCGGAGCTATTCCAGTGTGTTGTATGCGAATCAGAAGTTTGTACAATATTGTAGAACCCATCGTTTCACTATGTTCAGGCAATATCCATTAATTACCTTGTTTAAGGACACGTCTCGCTAGCTACACCTTTCCAACCTACAAGGTCTTTCGCCTGAAAGAACTAATAAACCGCTATAATCGAGCGGATCTTTGAAGAGGTAATAAAACAAGCATATATGCACGAAGATACATAAAGCGATAGACAAAACTGTTTAATGAGAGGTGGTTAACACGTAGTTAACACTCTTAGGTTGGACGACGGATGTCCATACGAATACAAAGAAGCATTTCATGTTGCATCGGTTGCGCTTGACCCATCGGTCGGTATGAAATGGCCACACGATCTTTCTCCCAACTTCGCTGCACTTTCCCGAACATTCATGTAAGAATGCAAAGCGCTGAGTTTCCGAATCCTTGAACTCATTGGGATCGGATTGGATTTAAAAGTAAGTATCTCACACACATTGGTAACCTAGCATGAGATTCCTTACATCATATGATCATGGTTTCTACAAGCATGTTTGTATTTTAACAGGACCCTTTTGTGCTCACGACATACCACAATTCAACAAATAAGAGTGGGAGTATGTCTACACTCCGTATATTGTACTACCCACCAATACCGGACAACAGTGGAGGTAAAATATGTCGATTGGGAGAGCATTCAGACTGGTGTTCAATTAATCTACTCTTTCAGGATAACGTTGGTGGTCTGCAGGTGAGTATATTACTGTTCTTTAAACCCTTTCCTTGTTTTAATTGGATCTTTAAATAACTTAAGTATTAAAAATTAAACCGGAAAACAGCAATATATCATTACTTAAAACGACACCTGATTACACAATTATACTACGTAGGTGGACATTGATGGAAAATACGTCGATGCAACGCCAGTAGATGGCGCCCTGCTTCTTAACATTGGTGATAGCTTGGAAAAAATGTCTAAAATCAGTATTTAAATGACTTTAGAACAATAAGTCTTAGCAATTTATATCATAAATCATAAAAGTGAAGACAGAACAAAAAAACTAGAACAGGAGGCAGTAAACTGTAACTGTCAGCAATTTGTAGAAATAAACCAGCCATCAATCAAAGATCAGACTATGCGGTGGGAACAGCATATTTCTTTTATAATTGTTGCCTTTCAATATATAGCCATAATCTGCAACGTAGACTAGCAATGATATTATCAACCCTTAGGCTTCAAACTAAGAAATTTGGTATACATATACATAGGAGTTTTAACAAATTTCTTTTGTTTTATTGATTTCTAGAGTAAATTTAAGTTAATGTTGTAACACTAAAATGGATGACAGTTTTCAGCATTCTGGCATGGATGAAAGAAGTTTTATTGTATACAATAAAACAACACAAATTCAAAGTTGTAACAGGCAGTGTAAATAGACAATCAATTTAACGACTTCAATAGCATTGAAATCATCACTGTTGGATGATTCACTTGACTTTGATGATGGAGACTGTGATGATGGTACATATTCACTTATTTTGCTAACATTTAACTCAGTATGAGAGCTACTCCCTACTGAAGATGCAATTTCATCACTACATGACACCAGAGATCCTGTGGTACTTATTTCTACAGAACTGATTTCTTCCATTTTAGATTCTTCAGCTTCCTACAAATTGTTGGAACTGCATTTTTCACCAAGCAGTTTGTTTTTCTTGGCCACTCTATTCAAATTAAATTTTACTATGATAATCCTTGTCACAAAAATGTGCTCTACACACTGCGGTTCTTTTTCCAGGTAGTTTAGAACGCTTGCATTGTTGTATCCATTGCTTCATCTGTTTTTTGTCGCCGTGAGGAAATCGATGGAAGTGCACAGGTGGATTGGAATTTTGTGTGCATTAATAGAAATTTGTACATCCCGGAGCAAAACAATATGCTCTAATCACTCTTCTTTCCTTCTCAATGGCTTCCTTTACTTTGTAAACTTTAGGCATTTTACAACATCTAATAAAAAGAACTGAATTGGAAAAGTGGTATATTATTATTAACTGATTTGGGTAGTTAAGTAGAGGTTTGTTATATATATTCTTCACTTACATATCTAAGTGCTTGTTGTGTACTTATTGTCGGACTACACATCGGCTATTGTGGATTAACTGGTTTATGCAATAAGTGGTATTATTCTCAACCAGTAGGCTAATGCTCAGTTTCAATAACAGCAGACATTAAATGCACCACATACACAACAGCAGACATTAAATTCACCACATACACAGCAGCAAAACATTATACAAACAGCCAAGGTAAACCATGAAAGAAATAGGCTGTTCCCACCGCATAGTCGAGCCTTTGCTTGATGGCTGATTTATTTCTATAAATTGCTGGCAGTTACAGTTTAATGTATTCTGTTCTAGTTATTTTTGTTCTGCCTTCACTTTATGATATAAATTGCTAAGACTTATTATTCTAAAGTCATTTAAATACGAGAAATGTATACCTCAGCATTCAGCTTAGGTCCAGGACCGTGCAGGCCTGAATGACCGGTTAAGGTAAGCTGTCAAGTGCGTACATTGGTTCAGTTAGGCTATATGACAAGTGTTATGCTAAGCCTCCATAAAAAAACGAAAATACAACGCTCCTGCAGGCGCTTCTGTTACTAATTCACCTCTAAACTGGCACATGATTGTATACAACGCATATAGGCACGAAATCTCAACAACGTCAATGACGTAATACGGGAAATCCCCTAACATAAAATGAAATGCATATCTGCTCATAACTTTTTAACAAAAAAATATTGGAAGAAACTGATTTGATTTTTGAAATCAGCGTATTTTTTTCCATTTATTAAGATATTCCTAAAATTGACTTCAGTTCCCCTTTAACTACTGTAGTTTTGCCATTTTATGCTGTCTCTTCAACTTTAATAATGGGAAATACGTCGATGCAACACCCGAAGATGGCGCCCTGCTTTTTAATATTGGTAATAGCTTGTAGAAAATGTCTGGTGTACGGTCGTGTGGCCAAATGGTTAAAGCGACCGATACATATACCGACTGCTATACAAAAACGGTTCTAGCGACAAGCACATAATGGGTTCGAAACTTGGCTCGGTAAAAAAATAGTTAATGTCTGGCGTACGGTCGTGTGGCCGAATGGTTAGCGCGACCGATACATATACCGACTGCTATACAAAAAAACGTTCTTGGCGACGAGCTCATATTGGGTTCGAAACTTGGCTCGGTAAAAAAAAAACAAAAAAAGAAGATAATGTCTGGCGGTCACTTCTCGATTTGTCTTCCTACAAGAAAGACGCACATAACCAGTTTCCTGCATCATAAAAGGTAGATCAACGGCGTATGCCCAGATAGTAAAGAAAAGCGTGAGACTGAAAAACAAAATGACAAGACCAAATTGTCTGTGACTAAAGACTCGGAGCATATTAATAGACAACAGTTAACGGAAATCATTAAAAACTTCGGAATGCCAACAATAAGTGTCGTCGCAATCGTAGAAAGAAGAGGAAAGTTATTTGACATAACTTCCAACAACAGGCTCCACTTTGGTATTAAGACAGATGAATGCGGAACAATAAAGATCGAGGACCCGAAATGTCGAAAACGTGACAGAACAAACAGAAGCCCATAAGGCCGGAGGCTAAAAGTATAAGTATGTGTGCTGCAAAGTTTTAATTTAAATGTCTGACTTGCAGCAAGGAGGGAGCAGGAACTAATTAATCGACCAATTTCCAGTGCTAGGGATGTAATGCCGAGCACATTATGGTATGATACATTATAAGTTGCGTCACACAACCAAAATTCGTCACAATGGGAGTTTGTGTGACAATATCTATATACCCGGCCGCGTGTTAGAACATGCTTTATTTTTGATTTAGTCACCGTACAGACTACAGCACAGTAATTTTATCCTAGACCGTATTTTTCTGTTTCGGTTTTAAAGCCAAAGTTTGGTGAGTGTAATGTTTACTATTTTATACGTACACCCGTCAAATATTGATTTTGGTCCCATTATTTTCAATTTACAGAAAATCGTAACCCGTCCGTATCCTTCCGTATCATCCCCGTATCGTCCCTACACCCTTCGTTCCATATCTACAACCGTCCGTTTTAACCCTGATTGCAAAATATAATTCGAGGACACAAACTGTCTGTTCATTTATTCGATACGAGTTATTTTTAAACCAAAGCAATCCCGTTACTTCACCCGTGAAAGTAACAATGGTGGAACCTTGTTGTCACACAGAAGACAGATTTTTAGTATGATTGCAGAGCGACCGAATGTTTTTATTGCTCCACCCAGATGAGAAAGATGCCATGTTGCCAGAATAGTATCCCTCAAGATGCAAGAGGAAACAACCCATTCAATTGTATGGACTGCGAAAAACTCTTCATGCTAAGTAAGTGAGTGTACTTTACCTTAATTTGTTGCCAACTAAGGGTAAAGCTACACACGATGTGTTAAGTGCAAAACCTATATAATTAACTGTGGGTGTGGTAAAGCTACGAGTACAACAATTCACGAAGGTACAGCTTATATGAATGAGTGTGGGACAGTGTTCGATGTCAAGGAATTGGATGAAACCTATAAGTGAGCCTCGTTTTTAATTCACTCTTACAGGTTCACACGACGTCGCCGTTTATAGTATCCCAAAATGTAAATGGTATGGGAAATGCCCTAAATCGCAAAATGATTTTTAATTATTTGAAACAAAAGAAAGTCGACATTGCTCTTCTTCTTTTTTCATTATCCCGTTTGTTCGATTGTCTCGTGTTAAATTTTGTTCGTTTAGCTTTGACAATTTAATGAACTGTCTGCAGTTGGCCTGTCGTAAGAGCCGTCCATAACGGAAGTTTAGGCATCCAATTTGCAATAAATTTGGTGATTAATTCTAGGCAGTAAATGGGTTTGTACCGCTTACGTCTGATATTTCAGCCTCATTTCGGGCCTGAGATATATAACATTGGAGAAATATTTTGTAAATTAATTAGAATTTGTAAATTCGGGGAATGAATCATCGACTGGTTCCTCGTCGTTTTAACTTGAAATAGATTAACTATGTGTCTGTTATATTCGATGTTGTGTTTGCACACATAATCAAACCCAGTATATACATGGTCTGTTGACGCCGAAATCGTACCAACCCACGTAGTTTATTCATATTTTTCATCGTGTGGGACCCATACAAATGTAAAAATGGTTTAGAAAATGTACCATTTACCCGTCACCAAAAATCGTGTTAAATAACCTGTAAGTGAGTGATCACAAAACAGCAACGGACTGACCGAATTAAAGCCATACTACCATCACAAATAAAAAGTTTTGCTAAAGTTTTACCAACAACACGATTTTCTGCCTAACAAAACATGTTCATGAAATTACATATTGAAGCGATGTTTTGTTGCTCTGCAACCAGACAATGGACATTTTCCTTTTATTGGGTGGTTTTGTAGGCATAGTACGGAAGTTTACCTACCCTTTTCTGAAGTAATTATGCTACCGGTAGCATCGATATATAGGCTACTATATCAGTTTGACTGCGATCGTGGAAAATTCTAATCGTTTCGTCAGACCACAACATTATTGCTGGAGGTGTGGAAGAAATTACCTAAAAGGTTTGACTATTTAAGCTTCGAGCGCAATTGTATCATTCTCCGACGCGACTTCTATCTTTCTCGCCTGAAATCGAACCTTCTTCAATACACTTTTTGGTGGAGCGCCGTCACGATTTCCAGACTCAAAGAAATCTGCTGATAATCGCCGTAAATTATTAAGATAAACTGCCCTAGTATTTACATTGGCAAGTTCCTTGCGCATTTCCTGTCGACGCTGTCCCTTCAAATGAGAGGACCGGACCTCAAGTTTACCGTAATTTCTATCTTTTATGTCAGGTGTTTTAAATTTACAAGGGATTACTACTTCTTTTAAGTTTCGTCGAAATATGTCACCCCAATTTTTCGATTTCACACGTCCACCAGACACGGATGCTCTCACCTCATTCCAATCATTTTCATCCAACGTAAATACAGAAGACCTTACCAATGGTGGGGATGGGCGCCATAATTCACATTCTTCCATCTTGTCGTCGATATCACTTACCTCACTTGAACTCACGTGTTCGGGGCTCTGTGACGCTAATGAATTCGAACTCGAAATACGATAACCCTATTACTTTTATTTGTTTTGTTTTTATCCGATCGTTTAAGAAATCCATGTGGAAGATTGTAAGTGTAAATTCATTTCATCTTTATACTTTTGATATAAATATCTTTTCCCCTTTAATTTTGGAGAGGTTTCGTTTGCACAGCTTGCCTGACAGAAGTTCCAAACTATGAATGGACAAACTATCAAAATGCTCCATCGAATGAATTGACTGTAAAACCGATTCGGAATCACGTTGTCTAATTTTAGCTCGACCGCCCCCATACAAGGTCTTTATCTGACTCGATCCAAACTCGATCGCGCTTGTTGTACCCACGTTCTTCCTCACTTTACCCTCGTTCGCGCTCGCTGCACCCACGTTCTTCCTCGCTTTACCCTCGTTCGCGCTCGTTGCACCGACGTTCTTCCTCGCTTTACCCTCGTTCGCGCTCGTTGCACCCACCTTCGGAATAACTGGCGAAAACTTTATAAATGTCTGCCTAGATAAGTAAACCGCAGCATCCCTAAATGACGAGTTTATTCAGAAGTTTCGTGCATATAGCCCACCGCGGATATTGTATATAATCTATATATCAATTTGAAAGACAGCACATCATGATGGCTGGATAACTGTCCTTTGGGATATGGAAAGGGTCTTTTATAGGGATTCGTATTAAAGCAAAAATACAACACGTGATTTCTTTAAACGTACAATAGATGTTGATCAGACGTGGATTCGAATGCAACACCCTGGTGTCGTCTCGTTGTACAGGTGGTAAATGGGCGATGTCGGTCGCCCGATGTTGTCACGTTGTTCTCTTGTTTTTTCGATAAACCGCCTAATTTTTTACCGGGCTCCGTTAATTTTTTACCGGGCTCCGTTTCGCATAATGGGTTAGTTGCTGAGAATCTTTGGTCCCCCAGTCCTCCATCCAAGTTTAATTTATTCATCTCGGTAACCCAATGTTATGGTGAAAATAAGATAGGATGTTCATGTTATCCTCTTGAATGAGAAAACCAAGGGATTAACAGTATTTTAAAGTAAAAAATTACTCAATACTACAAAGCTACAAGAGATGGGAAGTTTTATTTTATTATTGTGTGTGTTCTGTTAAACGGGGTCTTTAGAGTGTAATTGTTAATAATTTAATGATTAAATGGTTTAGGACATATAGCACATATGTTGGTTCAAAATCTATTAACGCACTCCAAACTTTATGTCTGCTGTATTATTTATTGTGCTTAATATATTAGTAAAGTGTATATGCGTCTGTTTTAATTATAAGTCTAAAATATCGATTCCATAACACTTATAAACGACCATCAAGAAAGAAAGTTTGTAAAATGTCTTTATGTTAATCCGTTAAAACAAGCTTTCAAAGAATTGTTGTCGATTTTCAAGATCGTGTTTAATTCCTATGATATTTGAAACTCGTTCACTATTTCTCCTAGAGCGTGATTATCTGGTTCAATGATGCTGGATTGATTTTTCAGGTCTTTTGTGGTCGTGGATTATTTTATCGCGTTGTGGTGTTGGGCTTCTTATTGGTCCTGTGGCACATCTGCAGTTTGTGGGACGGGTTTAACCCGCAGTTTCGGAATATCTTATTTGTGCCAGTTCTTTCTCTTGAAACTGTTAGTTCTTTCTCTTGAAACTTTACGGGTTGGAAGAGTCTGTGTGCGGAGTGCGCATGCTTGCAAAGTACGGCCCGAGAACGGTCGATCCTGTTAACCAGCCGTTGCAACGGAGCCTGCATTAGACGTTGTAACGCGTTTAAGATCGTGGTTTGTTGCAGCTTGCAAGAACCACATGGACTAATCACGGTCGGTATTTTACTTAAGACTATTTCATTTTTTATTTCCGATGGCAGTTTTTGTCGACTAGATTGGAAAGGTCAAGTTTATTTTCCTCCTTAACATAATATTTTAAGTAAATCCTTTATTTCCTCGTACTGGTCTCGATGCGCTGTCCTGCACTGAAGGGACGCACCTGATTTGGTACCGAATCTCCACTCGTGTATCGCAGCGCCTATAATGGGAAGACACCACCCAAAGGTTACCGAAATCCAGGGTATCTGAGCCTCCGTACCTTATCGCTGCGATCTGACTTTGAGATCACGAAAATTAAAAAAGGTCAAATCATGACCGAATGCGTGCGGGTTCCGAGCTCGGAGCTTGTCGCAGAAAAAGGTGCTAGACGAGGGTGCAAGATCAAAGCGCTCCGGGCGAAGACGAACACTTACATTAAAACCGAGTGTTCAAAGTAACCGGTCTTCACGAGAAAGCAAAAGCTAAAATTATTTCCTTAATCGCTACGAGGACAGGCACACAACATAGAATCGACGATGAATTCAAGAATAACGGTATCCGGATGGAGACGTTTTGGGCTTTTATATTACTGTTTGTTATCGATATAGTGCCCAATTTTTTGTCTCTTTACTTTTAATTATGCTTTAAAGGGGGATGGTTAAACCTCTATGTAATGTCGGCTATATAAGCCAGAGGAATCTCTCTCGTCGGCCTCTTTCCATCTCGACACACTTCTATAATAAATGAGGCGTTCAACTAATTATTCTTCTCCCTATCTCTCCAATGCAATCGGACCTCACACATACGGCTGTTACTCAAAATCCTGATATAGGAAGTTTTAAGATTTTTTCACAGTTTAAAATTAAAGCTTTGACCTGCAACCTAAATTCAAAAGCGCCACAAAACGAGTTCATACCCCCCTTCGTATATCGGCAAGTTTTTCCCAACAAAACTGCTAGCAGATGCACAATCAACACCTTTATTTCACGAAGCACTACTTACTCCACGACTACAAAACTTTACAGCTAAACGAGAACACCGGCGCCCAGCCTAGCACACGCTGCTTTCAACCAAACAAACATTGGGGAATCACCAATTGTTACTCAGCAAAACACTCGTTTAAAAACGATGACTCATGGAGGGTAGGCCTACCACTCGTCATCCTCGACCATCATTCCGTCATGGCGTATACTCCATTTTATCCTTCGTAGAGATGTAGACCAGTTCCTGCAATAATACACTTCTTTACCTTGGGTTATGTAGGTTCTAGGTTGCGTGAAGACGGTTTTTTCTGAGTGTGGGTGATTGATTCCCACGTAGCAGAATTTTGAAGGTTGCACCCCCCAACCCCAGTCTCTTTAGAAAATCTAGTGTTTTTTGTAGTAGTTCTTGCGTGCCTTTCGGCGACTTTCCTGTTATTTGCGAATGGGCGTTGATCTTTACGCCTTGGGACTCAAAAAAGCCCAGTTCTTCTGGCAGCTCCTCGAAAACTTCGATCACCAGATTGAATAAGATGGGGGAAAGGAGGCATCCTTGGTTCACTCCATTTTTTATTGGAATGTCTTTTGAAATCCTACCCTTAAATTGCGTCAAACTATAAATCTTAAATTACTTTAATGAATGGATATGGGATGGTGTAACGCTTATTTACAGCTTAAACGATTTATTCTCTATTTACCTCCTAGTACGAGTCGTTCCAGGATGATTTGCGGTTTTGTAGATGACTTGGCGTTATTGCAAATTCTCGGATAATTGCGATGGTTTAATTATACTCCCCGAATTGATCGACCAAGACTGTTAAGAGCCAATATTGCGTCCTCATACGAATTAATGTCACGCATGAATTGCGCTCAGTACGCTTTCCCCTCGAACGCGGCCCGGTCACTTTCATATTGCTTGAAAAACGTTTTAAACTTTTTAATCCATTTTAGTTTCTGTAACAAATAAATCTATAAATTATAACTACTAGATGCGCAGCTCTTAGCAGGTTACCCGTGCAAGTAACCACCCAAAACTCACCACGAGGAAGGTGGCTGGCGTCGAGTTTCACATGCAGCAAATGGACGACAAACAATAAAAAAACACATAATGTAAAGTTGAAGTAACAAATTTTCAAAACATTATAATAAATAGTTCGAAACCTGCGAAAAAGGAATACAGCATTTGTTCGACAATTTTTGTAAAACCGTAATGCAAAAATATTGTTAATTTAGATCGCAATGATAAAACGATCACGAGACCTATTTAAAATATGCTCGTTACCAAAATTTGCTTAGTACTCCTAAACATAATCTGAATAAGTACCAAGAATTTGGTTATAAGACTGAATAATTGGCCAAACTAAATTTCCATTTCGATTATCCTTACACCATAATGCTGCACGTGCATCAATATAGCCACGTGATACGGCCGGCTAAACATCAGGGTGAATGTTGGCTTTCACACGAAACCCAAATTCCCCCATAGATTTTTGAAGACGGAACACATTTCTGTTGCCACCGCACAAATCAATGATCCTAGCTCGTAGCCTCTGTGGTCTCATGTCAGACACACGTGACGAGGTAGTATTCCTCCGGGAGTGCTTCATGCTGATATTCGATATTTCATTCTTAACCACATACCGGGTTATGGTACAAAAGGTTGTCAGTGTGGCGCAGTGAATGTTATTTATGTTAATAGAATACATATGATCCAGAAGCGTCCACCATCTATTGTTGGGGTTGTCACGTGTTGGTCAAAACCGGCGATTTTTAATACCTCATTAATTAATTGGTTGTTGTTTTTCTGTAAATAAATTTTCATCAAATTCTGCAGGTATTAATAATTTTGTTCGTTTTTAAATTTTTTGGATAAAAAAGTCAGACGACCCGGTAATTATTTCCAAAATGTTTTTTGTTGGCTGTTCTATGCTTGATGGGCAGTACACTAGGCAGATTACAATGTTTAGTGACACCAAACGCACACACACAACTCGACATCTGTTTGGTAAACAAAAGTTCAGATAAGAAATGGGAATTTATGTGTATTATTAAGCCACCACCTCTACTTTGTTGACGAGCGAGCAATGGAGGTTGAACCCCGGCATCTCGTAAATTTTGGGATCCGATGTCGCATGTTTCAGCTATTTGTGCAACTTTTTAAAAGAGAGCTGGTGCTTTAGTAGACTTTGTGTATTGTGGTGAACTAATCAATGTGCAGATGATCGTCGGTAACTTGTATTGGCCTTTCTCATTCGTTCGAGTGCTGTGCTGGTTTCGTCTGCCGTGTAGATATTCTCCGGTTTAAAACTGTAAAATTCGCGACTTCAACTTAACCCATTTCTCGAGTAAAAAAATATCTATGTTTACAATGATATTTTGAACGGTACTCGCCTTAAATTTTGTGCACAGTGAATGCCCAGGAAAGCCGGAGTGGATATTGGTACCTGACGTATGTTTTTGTGCCTCAACAGATAAATAACTTTGTAATAGATGGTGAATTTGGATTATTTTTTTACCATAAGTTACAGAGGTTTTACTTCGAAAATTTTGCCCCTTGTTTGTTCCATTGTGTTTGTCAACTTTGGAATTGGCACCAAACATATGTAGGCAATCTTTCGGATAATTTGGATGAAAATCGACCAATCGTTTCTGCAGTTCTGTCTGAAAAAGTTTTTTTTGTTGTCACTCTGGCTCGGTTAAGCAACTGAGCAAACGATTGGTCCTCCTTTTGACGCATTATTTGATTTAGTTTATACATTTCAAATATTGACCAAATGTCCAAAATTGCAGTTTCTTTGGGATTTGATGAAAATCACCGACAGCTAAAATGGAAGTATGACCAAAAATTGCGTTTGGGTTTAATGGCCTAAGAATTTGGTTTAGACGTTGACTGATTGATATACACCATTAAAGTTGTTGTATTCACCATCGAAACCTCATCAATTACCATTACTTTTAGTGAAGACGGGATACAGCACAATGTTGTTAGTTTTCCTCTGAAACAGAGGAACCGAATATACCCAATGCCGAATTGATAGTTTATTCTTTGATGTTGAATGCAGCTGTACCTGTAAATCTACCCAACCAGTTTCAAAATGGGGCTCCACTGGTTCAAGAGGTTCTATACCTCCCTCCTCCAACCTTCATCTTCCTCTTCTTGTCGGGTTTGCTCTGTGGAAGGAGCAATCTGGGACCAAGCATCATGCAGCTGCTAAGCATCGTGTGGAAGCTCATCCCAGATGTCCTCGGCGTTTGCCAAAATGTTAAATTTTATTAATATATCCCAATAGGTGATTCCTTCCGACACCAGTGTCAAAAGTATTACTCGAACGTGGTTTAGTCAGAGGGTAGGCTTAGTCTTTGGTTGGGTAAATACAGATAAAGTAAATTAAAGCAATATTTTTCAGGATGTTTATCTTGACGAAATTTTGGGAATCAAATAATTGCCGGATTAAGGCGTCTTTCAACTGACCCCATGTTATTATGGAGAGGAATATGGCGGCTGTTGTTTGTTGGAGCCTCTTCAGCTTCATCTTCAACTTCTTTTTTCGAGCGCTAAGTTCTTGGTACAAATTTGTACCAGGATGCAAAGCTAGCCAGACTCATAAACCTGAAATCATAACTATAGGGTCGATTACTATACCTGTCCACGATTGTCCACCCGGACACGTTAGTCATTCAAATCTGGGTGTCGTCCTCTGCGTGGTTCGCGAGCCTGCTGAAAGGGAGACTTATCCTGACACAATCAGGATCAGTAGGAACGAAGACAACGCTTTGCGAGCTCTTCATTTTTAATCCAAAGGACCGGTAAACCGCTTCCATAATGCTCACCTCCCGATGGGTTAAATATTTATTTCCCAGGAGGCGCAATTCTGTGAACGCATCAACATTGTGCCTCTTTAAATGCATAAGTTTCAGAAATTCCATTCTCTTGTACATAATCGTAGGAAGTCCGGGTTGTAGGCATTCACCCAGCATTCGCTACGGTCACGACTTAATATTAATTTTTAAACGAAGAATGTCAACCGCTTTATCCCCGTCGTGGACTTGTCCATGATTTCAGTGTTAAATGTTCTTTGAAGGACCTTAGGACCGATCTTGATATTGTCGTCCTCAAGGGTCGAATTTCGTCCGGGCGCAGTCGACCGACATGCATTCAGTACGGAGCGTTCTTCTTCGGTGACGAGCGCCATTTTCAAGAGAAGCCAGTTATTTTGGTTCAGTTGCTTAACATTTTTAGTACCATGGCCGAGATTTAACACACATTTAATGTTGTTTTTTAATGAGTAGGGGGCTTTCCCTGTACATGGACATCCCCTATATTTCTTACACATGAAAGCAGTACTGTTGGATTTTATTGATTTGTGGGTATGGTTAGAAATATCAAATACCGGCAGTTTACATTGTGTTTTTATTGAAAGAAAACGGGAAATATATAAATCGGTAAGAAAATAGACAGTTAAAAACAAGAGTGAATAAATGAACTTGAAATATAAACAGGTGAAGTGTGAAATAAATATATAATATTATTTCCGTAAAAAATTTTGCATATCGCTTAATACTAGTAGTACATGATACTAGTGCATTACTATGTATGTCATAATTATATACAACATAATACTATAGCTGTGGCCAGCAGACGCTGGTCCTGAAGTAATCTATACATTACCGGTAAAGTGTTTCTCCATTTTCAGAGATAATACAGGACTATTATATATAATTTTGTACCTCAGCATAGCAACTCACCATGTTTATCAGTCATCCAATTGACTAGAGCGCATTGCTGCTGGTTCAATATCTCCCTATAATTAATCTTTTGATTGAGATATTTTTCCATGCCCCTAGTATCCATACTTTGGGGAGTTTCTGGCTTCGGCGATGCAACTGCTTCGTTCGGTGGCGTTGGACTGTCGCTTAACGTAATAGTTGATTCTTGTTCCGTTTCAGTCTGAGTAAATTGCGAAACCACCTTGGCCGCTGATGTCTGTGTTTCAATAGAACGACAAATGCGGTCAACAAGCTTATCCGCAATTTTATTATAGTCTTTAGTTAAATTTGCCATTGCATCGCCCATAAAAGATTTGGCATCATCCACCATTTCTCTTATTTCGTTTAAATTGGACATCTGTAACAAAACAAATGTTAAAATAAAATAAATATTACAAAATTAAAGCGGCTTATTTTGTAACTAGTTCAGTTTTTGCGTTGCCTTCAAACTTTAACTAATGGCGTTTAGTCGTGGTCTACCTACTAGATGTTCAAAAGTAAGCGATTGGTCTTCATGCAGCCATAATGGGTGCGGATAGAGAACTTTATTTTTATCTAATGGAGTTATGCAGAAATTGCTGAAATTAATTTTCATGTCGACATTCCTAAAGAACTTTAGGAGTTTAATGATTCGTGGGTATGGTTAGAAACCTGAAATCCCGGCAGTTTAAACTGCATTATTTAATGAAGAAACTGAATCGGTACGAAAATACACGGTGAAAACCCGACTGAATAAATGAACTTGAAATTTTATTATTTTCGTACAATTTTTTGCAGGCGTTTCATTTTAAATATTGCCGCTTTCTGCGACCCTTTATTTTTTCCTTCACAAAATCAGCAAAACTGGATTGTTGTTTAGTTGGTGGTTTAATTTTTTCCCAAATCCGACGCTTTCTGCCTTATAATATTAACTAGCTTTGCCGGATCCATTTCATCTGTAAGGTTTCAATCATTACTGACGTATCTAATTTGCAAACCGTTTACAATATTCAACTGGTTAGCAAATTTCGTGAAATGGAATCGAACCAGACGCTGTCTAGAGTCTAGAGCAGTGGTTCCCAACCTGGGGGTCGCGACCCCCAAAGGGGTCGCAAAGCATGTTAAAGGGGGTCGCGAAGCTGTTGTTAATAAGAACAAAGGTGTATGTCAGTAGGACTGGGTACACCGGTACGCTAGTAGTATTTGCTATCTTAAGGATAATTTTTCATTGGACATTTTATTCGGACTGCTTTGTAGCGCAATATTATTGCGTCAGTATGCGCCCACTGTGAAGTCATATCGTCCACTGTGATGTCATAAACTATGACCACATGACTGTAAACGTGCAATAGCTGGAAATTAAAACTTTATTAGGGAAGTAGCCTAGTATAAATCCAAGTAAAACAGCTTTGTGCTTACTTTCTAAGTTTGCATTTAGGATAGAATATAAGTGTGGGTCACGAAATCTGCGAAAAATTTTAAGGGGGTCACCTGGATAAAAAGGTTGGGAACCACTGGTCTAGACGGTTGTGTTATTAAATAGAACTTTGCGACAATCGCTTAACATGTTGTGCATTACGATGTTATAAAAACACTAACAGGATGTCATACTACACGTGTGGCTATTACATTAACGGTAACAAAAAAATCAGCAGAGCAACTCACCATTTTTATCAGTCGTCCAATTGACCAAAGCGCATTGCTGCCGGTTCAAAATCTCCGTATGATCATTTTTTTGATTCAGATATATCTTCAAGGCCCCGCGTATCCACACTTTGTGATGTTTCTGGCTTCGCTGATACAACTGTTTGCTTGGGGTCAATGAAGTGTCGCTGTTACGACAACACGCACTAAAGTTGCCACGCTCTTTTTTCCCAATTTCTTAAATAAATTTATGTAAGATGCTATAAAAAGGAAAATTGGAAAAACTAAACAACAAAATAATACATACATCTTTGAATGTTTACTCCTATAATATTAAATTAAAACATCATTAATAACTTGAACGAAAATACCAAACCAAAACGTATCAAAACACATACCTTTAATTATTTTTATTATTCACCAAAAGAAACTGCTGCTTCCAGCAGCCGAAATCAAAAAGGATAGTTCAACTTAAAAACGTGAGTGAAATCACCAAGGACAAATCATAGAAGTAAAATGTAATTAAAAATCAATACACAGACTTTCACTCGGCATTCTAGTAGTAACTAAAATTTCAGTTCGTAACTGCCCAACGAAACAGACCTTAGCCACGAGCCACGGTAGGACGAAGGTGATTATACAATAGCGTGTGGAGACGTCGGCGCTGATTGGAAGAAATCGAGCGGATTGGGAGCAGAAGGAGTGAGTGAACCGGGCTCTAAACGGAGCGACAAATGATTAGAGATGGAATCTTGTTAAGTCAAACCCCACAGGTCCATCCTCTGTCCATGTGGACTACAGAATTTAACTGCGACCGAGAAATTGGAAGCGCATGACAATAGGCGACAAATCGAAGCCACAATAAGAGAAATCACAAACAATGCGAGAGTGGCAATAGAGCAACTCCGAGCCGAGCGCATATCAATAATCTCCGGGCCTAGACGCCAAAATCAAACAGAATTCTTTCGGCATAAACGATCATGATATTGATGGCTATGGGCAATAAAAAAAATAGTGAAGAACATTACATCGACCACGACACTGCATTGAATGCTCGGGTGAAACGAATTAACCATGTTTCTATGTATCATTTACCAACTGTAAGATTAAACGTGTTTGATAGAAACGTATGATTGTCCTTTTATCATGGGAAAATGCGTTTGACGCAGTGGTTGAACTGTCAGCGTGCACAAACACTAGGAACGCATTGCTAACGAGTGTTTTTGGAACCGTACGCTTAACAATCAATTCTTGGTTAAGGGGCATAATTGGTGCGGTATCATCCAGAGCTAACGCAGCACCACACAAGGTAAATCGCATCGAAATGTTAAAGCTACAGGGCTAAGTACGAGATTGATAAATCCAAATCAGCTTTGCGGATGAAGAATGCAGATTGATTTCATTAAAAGGAAGAACGAAAATCACCAGAAACTTGCTTCAGAGGACAAAAGGTTTGTGGCTATTATTCGTCATAACATAAGACAATGTGATGACGGTCGTTACAAAAGGGAGACTGCAGAGTTTGTGCGAAACAACTTCTACGTTAACGATGGTGTAACGTTGGTACCGAATTGTGAGAGCGATTGAGCTGGTAAGAAACAGTAAACGTTTATGCTCTAAAAGTAGGTCTACGAGTGCACAAGTTCGCGTCCAATCGGAACGAAGTTCTCGAAACGATCAGCCAGGAAGACCGATCTCGAGGCTCACTATCCAAACACTTGACAGCTACGGTTTCGATAGAGAGGGTGCTTGGTGTGAAATAGTGTTTGGAACGCGATTCCCTGTGCTTCAGGACTATCTTAAAAGACTTGCCGATCACCAGACGAGGCCCCATTTTGCTGAAAAGAAAGACCATGCTTCAGCATATGTGTAAGGAGAAATAAGACTGGGTTGATCCTGTCCCAGATGATATACAAGCACGGTGGCTTTTAGATGGGGGAACGATTTATTACATCTGAATCCTTTGCAACAGTGTTTTTTATCCTCCCAAACTTTGGCACAATAATACGACGAGAGTTTCATCACTTCTAATGCTGGCAACATAGGATACGGTGAATTTCAACTAAGCGGCCTGTACGCGCGACCCTGTTAGTAAAAAGTACAAGAACATGGCTGAACAATTTTGGACACGATGGAAATGTAAAACCGAGTTCTTTTAAACTTTAACACTGTGAAACACTCCACGCAGCACAACTTAAGGTAGACGATATCGTAATTCTCGAAGATGAGAATATGCAACGCAACAAATGGAAGATCGGCCGAGTGTTACAAACATTTCCTGGTAACGACAAATTAGTTCAAAAATTAAATCTAATAATGGCAGAGGATGATCGAGATGACAAAGGAGAACAAGTGCAGCACAAGTTGACCGCTGCCCAATACACAAAACTGATATTACTCCTTCGGGCTGCAGAAAATACAATAATGACATGGGGTCGATTCCCGAATGGGGAGCCTTTCAAACTTTTTTAAACCTATAGATGTTGGTGTATTTATGATGTAAAAAACTTATTTCGCGTTTTTTTGAGTTGGCACTCTAACTGAAACCAAGTGGTGGTAGAATTGTGTTAAAAGAGTTTTCTGTAGTGCACGGAAACTTATATAATATATTTTGGCCGGAAATTTCAGGTATGTGTGATTTGGTTATATTTTGTTTCATTGACGCAATTGTTATTACATTTTATTATATCTGATTATAAAAGGCCAGGCTCGTACTTAAACAATCAATGAACCAAAACTACTGTAGCGGTGCAGTAACATTGGGGTTTAAACTGGGTCTTGGGGTAATATTGGGGTTTCAACTGGGTCTTGGGGTAATATTGGGGTTTAAACTGGGTCTTGAGGTAATATTGGGTTTAAACTGGGTCTTGGGGTAATATTGGGCTATAAACTGGGTCTTGGGGTAATATTGGGGTTTAAACTGGGTCTTGGGGTAATATTGGGGTTTAAATTGGGTCTTGGGGTAATATTAGGGTTTAAACTGGGGTCTTGGAGTAATATTGGGGTTTAAACTGGGTCTTGGGGTAATATTGGGGTTTAAACCGTGTCTTAAGGTAATATTGGGTTTAAACTGGGTCTTGGGGTAATATTGGGGTTTAAACTGGGTCTTTGGGTAATATTGGGGTTTAAACTGGGTCTTAAAGGTCAAATTGAACACAATCTTATAGGTTAAATCTGTGTCAATTTGCTTTTTAGAATGCATACGGTCCAGTGAACCACACACAGTTGTTTGCATTCTGGTCTGATTTTCATTTCATTTTTATTCATTTTATTATTGTTGATTTAAGATATGACATGCGCGTCAAGCTTCAACTTGATTTAATGTTTTACATATATATATTTCTACACTTTCTTCACCCCATTAGTCCACTGAGTTCAGGCAATGTCCGTTATGTGCCATTGCCCAAGGGCCCAACCGACTTGCTAACGACTGGTTTCAATCCCACAACCATAAGACCGAAGCCGCAACCCTGGAACTGAATCACAGGCCATCGATACCACCGGAGGGCAGAATCCGACCAACTCGTTTGCGACCGCCATGCAATCATGGACGCTACAAATGGGGAATCCCGTGGTGACCCTCACTCGAGCTGGGTCAGGTGTCGTCGTAACGCAACAACGGTTCCTACTCGACCCAAACGCCGACAAATCTCAACCTCCCAGTCCATTTGGGTGAGTAGGTACGTGTCTCTGAACCTTGTGCTAACGTTGACCTGGAAAAAGTAATTTATAACTTTCCAGTTACCACCCTATCTTCCAAACTTTTCACAATATTTTAAATTTCTTAAAAAGACATCAAACTAACAATGTCCTAGGTACATATGGACTGTTCCTCTCTGGTATTTCACCCAAAGTGACCCATCTGTTCAATTGACCTGGATGTATCCCAAACAGGGTAAGTAACGTACAAACGGCCGCACTTGTCTTTATCTCGTGTAGCCTGATTAATTGTCCTTCTGGAAGGTCAAGAATTCGAAACTGGTCGCTAGCTAGTCACTTAACTGATATTGCTCGAACCTAGTGGATAAATTAATAGGTTTTACTAAATTGAATGAATATGTGAATCATACATAACACACTGCAATATCTCCGGTAACCCGACGGTGGACACGAGGTGATCTGACGATGGCCCGTGTGTTAACCCCCTTTGTTTTCTTCCCATTCAAACAATAAACATGAAATATCATATTCATTGAGCTTCGCAATGATCACCACTATTGTCCTCAGATACCACATTGAATGGTGTGGCTGCCAGCGATTATATCACCGGGAATTATGGTGGTTTCGGTTACTACTTGGTCAATTATGACAACGACAATTGGATAAAGATCATCGACCAATTAAATAATGATTACAAGGTAATTTGTTTCAATGCATGGAGTTTGATGTTGTGCTTCACTTGTGCTGCCACATAGGGCTGCGTTGAATCACTTTTCCATTTTCTCACCTCATTCCAATAAACCGATGGTAAATTAATGAATTATTTTTCAGAAAATTGAAGGCTAAAACAAGAGGTCAACTTATTTACGATTTCTTCACTTTGGCAAGGTACATTCAGGCTTTACTAACAAAAGTTGAGGCTTTTGATGAAATGGGCGATGCCTTTTGATGGAAACGCTCTCTTATTGAAAAAATGTGCTTTTGACATTACAGCACGACCCCATAAATACGTTTGAAATATTTTTCTAAAATTCGGATTTATTTTGTTCCATAGCCGGAGAACTGCATTACAACATCAGTCAGAGCTTGACCGAGTCCTTAAAATCGGATTTCTATTACATTCCGTGGTAGAGTGGGCTGTATTCGCTTGGATATCTGGATCAGATGCTTGGTCGCTCCAAAGTCTATACGGGAGTTTATTCGGAGAGAATCGTCTGGGTTGTAAAATTGTCACCAGTCGTTGTGTCGTTGTGTAAGGTTGGAGGACATTTGAACTTTTACTAGCGACATTTAATATTTCACTATTTTAGAATCTAAATGAATGTAATTAAGATTCCTTCTTTTTGCAGCTACGGGACTGGTTTCTTCTCCTTTAGTGGAATTATAAGCTCATGCACTTCTCATTTCTCCACCCAGTTTGAACTACAAGAGGTATTGGATATTCATCATTTATCTTCTAACTATCACCCTAAATCTAAGCCGGCAATCATTGTATTACTGCGAGCCATCGTGTTGTAGAAGCCTTTTTTCAATGCATTGATTTTAATGAAAGTCTTGTGACAATTCATTTCAATCCATTGAACTACTACGTTTGGGCAACTCACACTTAGTTCATTTCTATTGCCACCCACCAGCTAGCGGTTGGTTTAGATCCCATAACCTTCTGGCTGACAAAACAGAATAGGATATTTCTGTTTATTCCTGGGAAAACAAGGAATGGGAAAACCAAAGTGGTCAACACACGCACAATCGTCAGTTTAAATCGCGCCCACCGTCGGGTTACCGGAGCTATTAAAGTGTGTTGTATATGATAGACACGTTCGTTCAATTTAGTAGAACCCATTAATCCTCTTAAGCAATATTGGTGCTAGCGTTCAGTTTCGTACCCACAATCCTTCCGCTGAAAGGCGATGCACTAACTCACCAAGCTAATCGGCCGGAATACAACCCACCTAACTGAGCTTGTTTCAGCTGGAAGCATTCAAAGCTGAAAACGCCGACCAACTTGGTTCAGGAGTGAGCAGTGTGGACCAAGCGCTCGAGAAAACCAAGACAAATATCCAGTGGAGTTCGCTAGGTTGGATAAAGTGGTTTCGCCCTAACTTGATATAAAATCAAACCTTATTTGACGTGCAGCAAAAATTATGAAGAATAATTGTACTGCTTATACGGAGTTAGGTACAAGTTGCAACCGAAATAAATATCAACTTGTTGTTTAAATACCCAGGTATTCATCCCTTGTGCCGATGATATTATAATGTGTGAATGGTATTTTTTTATAATTGCGAAATTATGACGTTGTCTATGTGACTAATTGACTCGAATGTTGATGAAATTATTTTTTACTCGTGAAAAATGTATATTGAAGTTCAATAATTGCAAAAAAAAAATTCATTGTGGTTGTTTGTCATATTTTATTCCCCTTTCTTTTTCCGGTCCGATTCAACCAATAAAAACACAATATCCAACATTGATTGTTGTCGCGGGAGAGATGCTGCGGTTGTGTTGTATCGTCTCCCACACATCCCATCCATTTATTTTGATGAATCGCCCTTAAAATTACACCCTAGCCACCACCCTCCGTACACGACTGACGACTGACGACACAAACCCGTTCCCTTCCGCCCCGCTGTTGAGCATCGGTGACGGTCCGGCCATCGTGCGGACGGCTTGGTTAAGATAAAATGGACGCCGTCCGCGCCACTGAGTAGCATTATATTTCATATCATTAACCCAAAGTATAAAATAGACGCCGAAACTTTAGTAGCATCTTTTCTCATTACAATCGCCCCGTTATATTTCAATCCCCGGTCGGTCTACGATGACACATTATGTTCAAAGCTACTTTAGTTTAAATTCCACGCTTTATCACATCCCCGACCCTAGTCCTGGTCGGAATCTCTCACGACCCCCAACCACTAACTTGGACTAATCTGACTTCTTCAAATGACGACAGAAGTTATTAGAAATGAAGAAGCATGTGATGGAAGATCATGTCCATCAATCT
The DNA here is from genome assembly GCA_000149265.1 of Ciona savignyi. NCBI lineage: Eukaryota > Metazoa > Chordata > Ascidiacea > Phlebobranchia > Cionidae > Ciona > Ciona savignyi. Next base: position 184,998 of record CH003200.1, read on the forward strand.
TAGCAACACACTGATGTAGCGTCGTTGATCGGCAGCACCTGTTCTAGCAAATTGAAATTGTTCAAGTACGAAAATAGGCAACAAATGGCAATACAGTTGACATATATACAGCATCAACAACTATAGCTTACAACCATTCACCCGTTTAACCCCCATATGTTCACACATGGCGTTGAAGTGATAACTTTATTGACGTCAGCCCCCAATACTACATGACCAACTTCCCACAACGTTAAGCGAAACGACAGCTCGAATAAATCGTCGCCAAGATGGACTTTGCATTTACCTCATTTCGAATCCTGTTCTACTTTCAAGCTCTGTACAAATAATGTCCGCAATAAACGTGATCTCATTCGTTGTTACAAATCAATTTCAACACGTTTCACTAATTTGGGGGTTACCCTAAACTGATGGAATTCATGTTCGTGCATACCAATAAAACCTCTATTAATTGGGGTTTCCTCATCGGAACCCTCAAACACGGGAAAAGATTGTTCCCCCGGATCCTTCTTACCGCAGTTCGAATTCCATAATGACTTGCGGTTTCGTATGATTTGTCAACAAAGTTCAGTTTTATTCAACTCACTAATCCACTAGATTGTTACAGGCTGCGACCATGATGTGCCTTGTTTGACAACTTCCAGAGAGGGCTTTATTAAAAGTTTGATTATCCGGTCTAGTTTTCATCGACTACTGGTTATGGAACAGCAAAAAAACTAATATTCTTAAAACGATATTTCTCGCAAGAAATCCGATTGGTGTAGCAAGAGCGTTCGATTGCTACCAGCCATCCCAGGGCATCGTATTTCATGTCGCTAGTTGGCGCAGGTGTTACCATTATTGTGGCTTAATGGTAAATATTCTGCATGGTAGATCTCAAAAATGCATTAAAACCACAGATATCAATGTATTTAAAACCAAACCAGATATCGTATATATTGTTGTGTATTAAATGTAATATAAATGAAATAGCCCTAAACGAAACTAAAGATAATAGCTTCCCAGGAAGCGACGGACTAAGCTATTTAATATATAAAATACTATTTCTCACCATAAAATATGACCTTTAAGAAGTTTTTAATAATATATATTTAAAAAACAACCTCTCTGAAACCATGAAATCCTCAATAGGTAAATTAATCCATAAAAAGGTGATAACACGAACTTAAAAAATTGGCGTCCAATTTCTATTCTCAATTGCGATTACAAAATTTTAAGCAAAATAATTAGTAATAGACTTTAAACTATAATTCCAAAAATAATAAGCCCAAATCAAAAATGCGGAATAAAAGAACGACTGATTAATGATGGATTATATAATATTCAAGGTGTTATAGATTCTCGAAAATACTTTAATAAAAACTTAACTATAAGAGCGATTGATTTTGAAAAGGCCTTTGACAGAAGTTATCCCAAATTCATATTTAAAATTTGTGAAAAAATAAACCTTGTTGCCTAGGAAAATGCAAGGGTTGTTGCCTTGGACAATGCACTTAGGTTTAGTTCACATCTAAGCGCGTTGGAAGATACACATTTTTTACATAGCTGGCCCAATAACGATCGTATGGTGCAGTATACTCTGGAGCATATGGGCAACTACTCTACCGGCGGGCCAGATTATTACATGAATAGTATATTCAGTACAGGGTATGGTTAGATACAGTCTGCGGGCCGGTCAAAATCCCTTCACGGGCCGTGGGTTGCCCATGCCATGGTCTGAAGTATTTGAAGAAACATGAACATGTGCACATACATCGGTAATACGTCATTTGTTTAAAATAGATATTTAGCTATTTTTATTTAGGAAAAAGGTTGGTAACGAAACGGTGTCATAAACCATCTCTTTCAAGTAAAACATTTCCTGAATAAGAATTCTGTCAAGTAAGATCGCCGAATGGTTGCAGGTGCGAAACTGATCGCTAGCTAGTCGGTTGTGGTGTCCTTGGTCAAGGCACTTAACACAACACAATGCAATAGCTCCGGTAATCCGACGATGGGCGCGAGGTGATCTGACGATTGCCCGTGTGTTAACCCCCTTGGTTTTTCCATTAACGAAGATAAATATAAATACCCTATCCTATCCTAAGAAATACCATGTGTTGACCTCACAAGTTGGGAAGTACTGGGTCACGCTTTTCTACTTTCTATTAACTTTTTCAATTCTCCATTAAACTAAATATTTTTCTTATGTCAAATTTAACGGATGTTTGTTTTCTTCGATGTTATACATGTGTCGACGTAGCTTAAATTGAAAATCCTACGTCATTTGTTTACACTTGATGATTACTATTATAAATGAGAATCGTAACAATGCTATTGTTACCGCGACTTGCCCAATATCCCCGTCATGTAATATTTTGAAGGTTTTTAAATTCGCTGATAGTAATATTTTCGTCTAGTAATTTAACTTGTACAATGTGTTTAATATTATTTTTTATAATGAATAAAAGTAAAGTTCACAAGTTAAAAAGTCTACTGTATAATAATGTTTAAAAATTTAATAATGTAACGTAATAATGTAACGTAAAAGTGGACTACAACTTTAAGCTGGAAGAACGTTTTGTTTCTGCTAAAATTGTGCGTTATTGCAACTAAAAGTCCTGTTGGGCTACGTGTGGTGTTGTGGGCGCCGCGAAAAGACGTAAAATTGCTTTTCATCGCCGCTTTTCGCTGATTGCATTGAAATTCCTGGTATTTGATTGTGCGGTACGGAACGCACGTTGATTGTTCCACGTGTTTTCTTTACTTAAAGTGCTTGACCTCTAAGTTTGTTTCAGTTGCAAGAACGTTGGTTTTGTTTCAGTGATAAAATTGAAATTAAAGCTAAGTTCTTCCTAAGTATTTAAACTTAAAATTATATTTTTTGTCTTTCTCAAGATATGTAAGAATTTGTTTATAAATTCTGAATCGTTGGATTGATCCAAAGTTCGGTAAGAATGTGTTTTTATAATGTTTATTTATTATTGTGTGCAAATAGTAATGTGACTAAATAGAAACTTAGATATAGATATATCATTGCAACACGCTTCTATAACCTTGGAATCTAACAATTGTCAGTTTCTCAGCTTGGTGGATTAGTATGTCGCCTTTTAGCCGAAGAGTTGTAGATTCGAAACGGTTCACTAGCTAGTCGATTGTGTCCTTGGGCAAGGCACTTAACGGACATTGCCAGAACTAAGCAGATCAATGGGTTCTACCAAATTGAACAAACATGTATATCATATACAACTGAAATAGCTCTGGTAACCCGACAGCGGGCGCGAGGTGATCTGACGATCGCACGTGTGTTAACCACCTTGTTTTCCAATATCTTAAGACTTCATTAACTGTAGGTAAATTTTTTATTGGCCTTTATCATTGATATGACTCCAATAACGCAACGAACCATAACCAGCCATATAGTTTAACACCAGGTGGAACAGCTATCGGGTAAATATTATATTGGTTCGTTTTACAAGATTTAGATGGTTAACTGTCATATATATTGATTGTACTGTTATCTGTGGCAAATTTGTTGGGACACGGTAACCCAATAATCTCCAAGAATGTTGATAATTTGAACAAATTTGTTGTGAGGCGTATAAATACGAGAATTAAAAACTGGAAAAGCCAAACATTTTGCAACCCACCAATATCTGGAAAATGCTGCAGAGCTGTTTTGTTAACAGCAAAAATAGTTTACATTTTCCTGGCGCTGCGTCTTTGCGGTAGCCGCGTGGGGGCGCATTCCTCATACAAATGATTCAAAACCAGAGAAACTTTTTTACTCGAATTACTTGGACCAAGTGGAGATTTGGTGGGTGTTTGAATGTATTTTTCTATAGTACTATCTCCGGTTTTGATCTATTACCCCATCGCTCATGGTCCTCTTGCTCGGGTTGAGAGTTGGTTTGTTTTCTTTTACTCAGAGATTTAAGCCCGTCCTGAATTCACGTTTAAACCGTTGTGTTCGTCATGATATATTTTTGCAAACTCCCCTAAGCCTTTAAACCGTCTACCGTGACAACGTGTGCGTTTTAATTCCTGCTGACTTTTTTCCATTATCCCGTTTGTTCGATTGTCTCGTGTTAAATTTTGTTCGTTTCGTTTTGACAATTTAATGAACTGTCTGCAGTTGGCCTGTCGTAAGAGCCGTCCATAACGGAAGTTTAGGCATCCAATTTACAATAAATTTGGCTATTAATTCTAGGCAGTAAAATGGGTTTGTACCGTTTACTTCTGATATTTCAGCCTCATTTCGGGCCTGAGATATAACATTGGAGAAATATTTGATTAGAATTTGTAAATTCGGGGAATGAATCATCGACTGGTTCCTCGTCGTTTTAACTCAAAATTAGATGTTTGCACACATCATCAAACCAGTATATACATGGTCTCTTGACGCCGAAATCTTACCAACCCACGTAGTTTATTCATATTTTTCATCGTGTGGGACCAATACAAATGTAAAAATAGTTTAGAAAATGTACCATCCGTTGCTTTACCCGTCACCAAAAATCGTGTTAAATAACCTGTCAGTGAGTGATCACAAAACAGCGAAGGACTGACCGAATTAAAGCCATACTACCATCACAAATAAAAAGTTTTGCTGAAGTTTTACCAATAACACGATTTTCTGCCTAACGAAACATGTTCATGAAATTACATATTGAAGCGATGTTATGTTGCTCTGCAACCGGACAATAGACACAATAGACATTTTCCTTTTATTGGGTGGTTTTGTAGGCATAGTACGGAAGTTTACTTACCTTTCTCTGAAGTAATTATGCTACCGGTAGCATCGATATATACTATATCAGTTTGACTGCGATCGTGGAAAATTCTCATCGTTTCGTCAGACCACAACATTATTGCTGGAGGTGTGGAAGAAATCACCTGAAAGGTTTGACTATTTAAGTTTCGAGCGCAATTGTATCATTTTCCTACGCGACTTCTATCTTTCTCGCCTGAAATCGAACCTTCTTCAGTACACTTTTTGGTGGAGCACCGTCACGATTTTCAGACTCAAAGACATCTGCTGGTAATTGCCGTAAATTATTAAGATACACTGCCCTAGTATTTACATTGGCAAGTTCCTTGCGCATTTCCTGTAAGTCACGTGAAACTCTTAATTTCTATCTTTTATGTCAGGTGTTTTAAATTTACAAAGGATTACTACTTTTTTAAACTTCGTCGAAAAATGTCACCCCAATTTTTCGATTCCACACGTCCACCAGACACGGATGTTCTTACCTCATTCAAATCATTTTCATCCAACGTAAATACAGAAGACCTTACCAATGGTGGGGATGGGCGCCATAATTCACATTCTTCCATCTCGTCGTCGATATCACTTACCTCACTTGAACTCACGTGTTCGGGGCTCTGTGACGCTAATTCACATTCTTCCATCTCGTCGTCGATATCACTTACCTCACTTGAACTCACGTGTTCGGGGCTCTGTGACGCTAATGAATTCGAACTCGAAATACGATAACCCTATTACTTTTATTTGTTTTGTTTTTATCCGATCGTTTAAGAAATCCATGTGGAAGATTGTAAATTCGGTCGCCCGATGTTGTCACGTTGTTCTGTTGTTTTTTTGATAAACCGCCTAATTTTTTACCGGGCTCCGTTTCTGGCCGATAATGGGGTTTCGGTAACCCAATGTTATGGTGAAAATAGGATAGGATGTTCATGTTATCCTATTAAATGAGAATACCAAGGGATTAACAGTGTTTTTAAGTAAAAAATTACTCAATACTACAAAGCTACAAGAGATGGGGAGTTTTATTTAATTATTGTGTGTGTTCTGTTAAACGGGGTCTTCAGAGTGTAATTGTTAATAAGAATCTCTTTGTAACCTGTTACATTAGCACATATGTTGGTTCAAAATCTAATAACGCACTCCAAACTTTATGTCTGCTTTATTATTGTGCCTAATATATTAGTAAAGAAGTCTAAAATATCGATTCCATAACACTTATAAACGACCATCAAGAAAGAAAGTTTGTAAAATGTCTTTATGTTAATCCGTTAAAACAAGCTTTCAAAGAATTGTTGTCGATTTTCAAGAGCGTGTTTAATCCCTATGATATCTGAAACTCGTTCACTATTTCTCCTAGAGCGTGATTATCTGGTTTAATGATGCTAGAATTGGTTTTTCAGGTCTCTTGTGGTCGTGGATTATTTTTTTTATCTGCTGTGTAGATTAAAAAAGGTCACCATGATGTTTTTTTTGCCTAAACATCTTTTTATTTTTTATTTTGGCTGGACTTAAGCTTAATTCTCATGCTTTCATATTTAATCGCTGTTTGAAGTTTTTCAAGCTTTTTTCTGTGGCACGTACACTAGATGTAATTAAACTGAGTCTTATGTGGCATTGCGCCACGAGCATCAACCACGACCCTAACGAAAGTTTATGTCTTTTCTGGGTAGCCTCGAATTGTTTTTCTTGTGCATCATACTTTGACCTTTGCATGGGCATGCAGCGTCGATCACGTGGATTTTTATTTCTGTATCCGGAGCCAGAACATCGGGCTTTATTACACTGCCACTAGGACTTGGAATGTACGGCTGTTGTATCGCCCTCTTCCTCCTGCAAAGATGGTAATAATCTGCAGAACCGCGTTGTGGTGTTGGGCCCGGATATTATTGGTCCTTTGAAGTTTGTGCCAGATTTGCAGTTTGTGGGACAGTGTTTTCATCCCCCAACCCGCAGTTTCGCAGTTCTTCCTCTTGAAACGGCTTTACGGGTTGGAAGAGTCTGTGTGCGGAGTGCGCATGCTTGCAAAGTAACGGCCTGCGAGCAATTGGTCGATCCTGTTAACCAGCTGTTGCAACGGAGCCTGCATTAGACGTTGTAACGCGTTTAAGATCGTGCTTCGTTGCCGCTTGCAATACACGGCCGAGATTGTTAATTAAGACTTTCATTTTTTATTTCCGATGGAAGTTTTTGTCGACAAGATTGCAAAGGTCAAGTTTATTTTCCTCCTTAACATAATATTTTAAGTAAATCCTTTATTTCCTCGTACTGGTTTCGATGTGCTGACCAGCACTGAAGGGACACACCTGATTTGGTACCGAATCTCCACTCGTGTATCGCAGCGCCTATAATGGGAAGACACCACAGGCACCCAACAACATAGAATCGACGATGAATTCAAGAATAACGGTCTCCGGATGGAGACGTTTTGAGCTTTTATATTACTGTTTGTTATCGATATAGTGCCCATTTTTTTGTCTCCTTTCTTTCATTATGCTTTAAAGGGGGGTGGATGTAGTAATAATGTCGGCTATATAAGCCAGAGGCATCTCTCTCGTCGGCCTCTTTCCATCTGGACACACTTTTATAATAAAGGAGGCGTTCAACTAATTTTTCTCCCTTTTCTCCCTATCTCTCCAATGCAAACGGACCTAGCCCTCACACATAGAGCTGTTACTCAAATTCCTGACTTAGGAAGTGTTAAGATTTGTTCACAGTTTAAAATTAAAGCTTTGATCTGCAGCCTAAATTCAAAAGCCCCACAAAATCCAGTCCATACCCCTTCGTATATCGGCAAGTTTTTCCCAACAAAACTGCTAGCAGATGCACAATCAACACCTTTATTTCACAAAGCACTACTCCACGATTACAAAACTTTACAGCTAAACGAGAACACCGGCGCGCAGCCTAGCACACGCTGCTTTCAACCAAACAAACATTGGGGGAATCACCACTAGTGTTACTCAGCAAAACACTCGTTTAAAAACTGACTCCTGGTTCCTGGAGGGTACCACTCGTCACATCCTGCCGTTCATAGTTGTTTTAATTGGTTATACGCCATCCAAAGGGAGCGATAAAGATGGGCCTCCAGCGGTTGAGGTTGTCGAGATTTTCATGGCCTTTGTGAACGTAATAGTCCTGCTCACCTTGGTCCATTGAGGGCACTTGCACAGAGCTAAATGTTGAAAGTACTTTGGTGGACACTTCGACCAATCTTGTTCGTCCTCGACCATCATTCCGCCAGGGCGTATAGTCCATTTTATCCTACGTAGATGTAGACCAGTTCCTGCAATAATACACTTATGACGTTTTTTTAAAACTTAACCTTGGGTTATGTAGGTTCAGGTTGCGTAAAGACGCTTTTTTTCTGAGTGTGGGTGATTCCCACGGAGCAGCATTTTGAAGGTTGCACCCCCAACCCCAGTCTCGTTAGAAAATATAGTGTTTTTTGTAGTAGTTCTTGCGTGCGTGCGTTTTCGGGGCGTTGATCTTTACACCTTTGGATTCAAAAAAGCCCAGCTCTTCTGGCAGCCCCTCGAAAACTTCGATCACCAGATTGAATAAGATGGGGGAAAGGAGGCATCATTGCTTCACTCCATTTTTTATTGGTGTGTCTTTTGAAATCCTGCCCTTAAATTGCGTCAAACTATAAATCTTAAATTACTTTAATGAATGGATATGGGATGGTGTAACAACGCTTTACAGCTAGTACGAGTCGTTCCACAATGATTTGTGGTTTTGTTGCAGAATGACGTCGTGACGTTATAGCAGATTCTCGGATAATTGCGATGATTTAATTATGATCCACGCACCTGTCACAAAAACGAAAATCTTCATATGTCGCGTTTTTCCGGAAGTATGTGTCAAAGCCCAGTTTTTTTTTCCATTTACGCGGATAAACGTGAATATTCTGTCCCTATCCTATAACAGGTATAATTCCCTTAAAAAGTGTATTACCCTATTTAAACTTCAACAGAATAAATGTACTAATTCAATTCTAACTTGTATTAGTACGTTTCTTACTTTTGATTCAACTGATTTTAATGGCATCAACTTAAACGCGAACGAAAAAGGAGCACACTATTATCATAAGCCACTACAGAGTAGTTTTAAAAGCACGGCCTCCTGCTGCACAGGGTGATAATTATTTTGAAGATAGTATGAGTTGTTCCAGCAACCGCCGACTTGAGGATGTTGGTTGTCGACGGTGCTGGCTTTAGTTCGGGTGGTCCTTGGCTGCAGAGCGACGTCGAATTCTTCTTTATTTTGCCGCTCTGCAGCGCTCGGTATCGAGGCGGGACAAGTCCCGCCAACGATATAATATAGATTTATCTGAAAAATATTTATTAGAAGAATGGTCGTTCTGGGAATCCTCGGCGGCCCAGGCCGAAACAAGTCAAGCATTAGGTGCTATCACTTGGGACTGTTTCGACCTGGGAGACGCCAAGGACTCCAATGCCGGGGAAGGTCGTGGTCAGTGGGGCGATGTGACGCTTCTCGAGCACGAAAAAGGGGCCCAAGCCCGAGGGACCTATTATTTAAGCAAGTTATGACGCGTCACCATCAATTCTTGGCCGACCCTGGTTGAGATGAACTACCAGAATCCTGCGAGTTCACTGGCGACAATGCGTCAACGGTTTCTTTTAATTGTTAGGAGCTTGTTATTTCCTTTCTTATTGCTGAATTCACCTCCAGCACCATAATCTCCATTGATCGACCAAGACTGTCGAGAGCCAATATTGGGGTCCAATACGAATTAATGTCACGCATAAATTGAGCTCAGCACGCTTTCCCCTCAAACGCGACCCGGTCACTTTCATATTGCATGAAAAACTTTTTAATCCATTTTAGTTTCTGTAACAAATAAATCTATAAAGTATAACTACTAGATGCGCAGCTCTTAGCAGGTTACCCGTGCAAGTAACCACCCAAAACTCACCACGAGGAGGTGGCTGGCGTCGAGTTTCACACACACACATGCACATGCAGCAAATGGACGACAAACAATAAAAAAACGCATAATGTAAACGTTGAAGTAACAAATTTTCAAAACATTATAATAAATAGTTCGAAACCTGCGAAAAGGAAAATACAGCATTTGTTCGACAATTTTTGTAAAACCGTAATGCAAAAATATTGTTAGTTTAGATCGCAATAATAAACGATCAGAAGAGACCTATTTAAAATATGCTCGTTACCAAAATTTGCTTAGTACTCTTACAAACATCGATGGCCCTTCCATGATATAAGATAACGCGCTGAAATATCCTAGTTTAATCGTTGCATGGCCAAGTCTTCGTCCGGTTCAGTATATGGCCCGGGGATAAGTCACTGCTGGCAGGCAACACATTGTAACAACCAACCCCCACCCGAAGCAATTCCCGAGTCACAGTAAGTGACGTTATAGATGTGCATTCTGTCGACCCATTGGTAAAAACGGCCAACAACGTTCGTTAATGGACGTCGCACCACCCATGGGCAGTTATAGTTCCCGAGCTGCAACGGATGAGACATCATTGACGTGCTGGTGTGCGATCCAGCAAGTGCGCAAAACGATAATGACTCCACAACAATTGATACACGGTTGTGGGAAAAGCTTTTTTACAGTCCTATAGAACCAAGCGGTCATATATATCCTAGCCCCGAAATCGCTTGCTTGGTTTAAGCCAGCGCTTCTTAACCTTTTTTCCTTCATTACCCACTTCACTACTTAATAAATCTATATTCCCCACTACCTTTCATACTTTTAAGACTGAATGAAAAATCAAAACGCAGTCTGATGACCTGTTGTGATATAACCAACAGCACAACGGTATGTAACGAAAAGAACAATTTATTGAGAAAAATACCAACATATTTATTAACTTTGGTTCAAATTTGTCAATGTGATTTTTGTTGCTGCTTTTCAGCGACGATCAACTTAACGTCAGGTTTTAGTTTTGAGATTGCACAACGCAAATCTGATTCCAGATTTAACATTGAGTTTCGTGCTTTTGTTTTTATGGTGACAACATTCGAAAAAGCTGATTCACAAAGATATGTCGATGAGAAAGCAGTCAGCAATGATAATGGTTTTGCTGCAACTTTTGGGTATATATTTATCATAATTGCCCAAAATTTACCCAATGTATTATCTTCAAATGAAGCTTTGGCAGCTGAATCATGAATCATTTCCAAAAACTGTTCTTGTATGTTTTCTTCATCATCTTGAACACCTGCAACAGGGAATCGAAATGGATTCCTAGTTAATGCCATTGTAGGAGTGTCATCTTCAATGGATGGAAAATACCGATGAAATTCACAAGTAAGCTTGTCCAAATGTTCAACAACATCACTTTGAATAACGGAACTAATACCAGTCATTCCAAACATTTTATG
>CH003200.1:200131-211566 GCA_000149265.1 Ciona savignyi
CGGATGGCAACCGCACCTCAATCAAGATAAGTGTCCCCGCTCTGAATACTAAATGCTACAAGTGTTCTAAAATTGGACATTTTGCGAGACGTTGTCGTACGAAATTTGTAGGTGAAGTGTTTACATGTGAGTACGATGTTCCTAATAACGGTGAAAGTAAAATTTGTAACCCTTTGTGTAGTGCGTATGTGGGCGCTTCATTTACTCTCGACGTCTCGAGATAAGTGGATGACAGAAGTTGGGATTTTAAACCGTAAGATTTTATTTAAAATCGACACGGGAGCAGACGTTAGTATCTTACCTTTTACTATTTATAAAACGTTAGCAAAACTTCGACTGGAAATGAGCGACCGACGTCTTATAGGTCCAGACGGCAAAATCGTAGAAGTTTTGGGTATGATTCCGTCATGTCGTATTTCTATTAACGGGCATATCAGCACACAAGCGTTGTATGTGACAAAAGGCGGAAAATACTGGTGAATATAACATTGAAATAAGTAAGGACGCCACGCCATACCACATTAAAAACCCCGCGACGAGTAGCATTTCCTTTGTTGGCTAAAGTAAAGTCTGAGCTCGAAGAAATGACGAAAGGAAATATAATAACGCAAGTAAAACGGAATGGTAGTTGTACCTAAGAAGGATGGAAATATTCGCATATGTGTAGATTCACGCAACTTAACAAAAGCGTAAAACGGAAGCGGTATCTTCTACCTTGTGTCGATGAAGTTTTGGGCCAATTGGCAGGCGCGAAAGTTTTCTCTAAACTAGATGCAAAGTCTGGTTTCTGGCAGGTTAAGCTCACTAATCAATCACGATTGTTTACAACGTTTATGACACCGTTTGGAAGATTTTGTTTTAACAGGCTTCCATTTGGTATATCAAGCGCACCGGAACACTTTCAATCTAAAATGTCGGAGATTCTCTGTGGAGAGGAAGGGGTCGTTTGCGAAATGGACGATATTCTGGTTCACGGTCGAAATCAAAAAGAACACGATCGGCGTTTGGAACGAGTTCTCAGAAAACTTAAAAAATGTGGTATGACGCTTAACAGTACTAAATGTGAATTTTCATGCAATCAAGTCAAATTCGTCGGACACATCATAGATGCAAATGGTATACGAGCAGACCCCGACAAAATTAAATCAATTGTGGGAGATGCAAGAGCCCAAAAACGTCACCGAACTTCGTCGATTCTTGGGAATGGTAAACCAACTAGATAAATTCACTTCCACTCTAGCCGACTCGTCGAAAGCACTTAGAGAGCTGCTAGTCAAAAAGAAAAGGTTTGGGTTTGGGGCGAGCGGCAGCAACGTGCGTTTGACGGTGTTAAAAAATGTGTGCTTCAAATAGTGTCTTAGCCTTTTACGATTGTAATCGTGAAACGATAGTTTCCGCAGATGCTTCATCCTACGGTCTTGGAGCAGTGCTGTTGCAGAAACATGGTGCAACTTGGAAAACCGGTGGCATATGCTTCCCGCTCAATGAACCTGACAGAACAGCGGTACGCTCAAATTGAAAAGGAAGCTTTGGCGGTAACATGGGCATGTGAACGGTTTTCAGTATACGTTTTAGGATTAAAGTTTACCGTGCACACCGATCATAAGCCGCTTGTATCTCTACTTGGATCTAAAATATTAAGCGATTTACCTCCACGAATATTAAGGTTCCGATTAAGATTGATGCGATTCCTCTACGACGTGGTGCATGTACCTGGAAAACAACTGACCATAGCGGATAGATACCCTATCCCGATCTCCACTACCCGATGAGCCAAACTCCAGTAATGCTACAGAAAGTTTGATGGACGACGCATTCGTTATGTCTATTGTCGACGCGATACCGGAGTCAAACCGAAGAATCGAAGAAATTAAACAAAGTGTGGCCAAAGATCCAGTTTGCAGTCAAATTATTTTATTTTGTAAAACTAAGTGGCCACGGAGGTCTAAACTTAAAGAACCCTTACAGTTATATTACCCTTACAGACATCTTCTGTCGGAAAAAATGGAATTCTGCTATATGGAAGCAGACTGGTGATCCCAACGGCTATGCGAGACGAGGTGTTGGGAAAACTACATGAAGGGCACATCCGGAATCACAAAATGTCGAGCTAAAGCGAGAGAGTCGGTTTGGTGGCCGTTGATAGGTGAAATAATTTTTGCGAGTGCTGTGCAAAATTTGTTAACCATCGTTCTGAACCTTTACTGCCGATACCCAAACAAACAAGGCCGTGGCAAAAACTGGGGACCGATCTATAAGGGGGAAACTTATCTATTGGTTGTAGATTACTTTTCACGATGGATTGAGGTAGAATTGCTACACAGCACAACGACAGTAAAAGTTATACAACATCTTGAATCCATGTTTTCGAGGTTCGGCGTCCCAGATACTATAGCATCTGATAATGGGCCCCCAGTATGCTTCGCAAGAATTTAAAGACTTCACAAACCTATATAAAATAACCCACCTAACATCCAGTCCGATGTTTCCTCAGAGCAATGGTGAATCTGAAAGAGCGGTTCAAACTGTAAAACACCTTCTACACAAGTCCAACGATTTGCCGAGAGCCTTACTGGCCTATCGAACGGCGCCATTAATTAACGGATTTTCTCCTTCGCAGCTATTAATGGGAAGAAGACTTCAGACGGCGGTTCCAGTGAGTCGTAAAATGTTGGTACCGAGGTGGCCGAATTTCAACAGTCTAAGGAAACTGGAGAAAAGTGCGCAACATCAACAAAAGAGAGACTTTGACAGGAGGCATGGAGTTAGGCCTTTGTCGAGCCTTCGTGTCGGCGACCGCGTAATTATACGCGACAATCAAAAAGAAGGAGAAGTTAAAAGTACGCACAGGTTGCCTCGGTCGTACATGATCGGCACATCTGGAGGGAGGGATGTACCGTAGAAACCGACACTTAATAAATGTGTTGCCCAGGACAACAATCGAACAAACGAATCCGCAACTGACCCTGCCTGCAACCCCACGCAGGTCCAAGCGAACCATTCGGCCACGAATAATATTTAGTCCTTGAAAAGTATTGTATTGTAATGTAAATATGGACATCTGTATCTTTCTACTGTTATTTTTTATTTTATAATTATTTTTATTTTTTAGAACTTAAAGGGGAGATGTTGTATTGTGTAAACTATTCCTTAGTTTATTGCGTTGCCTCCGTTTATAATGATTACTCCTTCATGCCTGTAAGGCCTCTATTTGGTGCGACCTATACTTAATTAAACACCCGAGTCCTTATCATGAAAAACAGTGTTAACGCGCTGGCCCGCACACTTGATCTCACTTGGTTGATGGTACTTTATTTACTGATGAGTGTTCAGCGTTCAGCGATCAGCGTTCAGCGATCAGCGGTTTTCTATCATACAATTTAACATAAATACGCATAAATAAAACAACAAATATTAATAATCAATTTGCTTACCAACTGTTTTTTCGGGGAATTCCCCTGAGACGTTAAAAACCAAAACGGTATTTATTTCTAAAAAATTAGTTTTTTTGGGCATAGCGCTTGAAGGAAGGGCATTCATTAGTTTCTCAAATCATGATTTTGATCATGCATTGCGTCCAACATCTACCAGAAGGAGTAATGGAATCGCAATAAAACTTTGTCGTTATTCCCCTGAGACCTTTAACCCCGAAACTGTATTTTCTTCTAAAAAATAGCTTTTTTGAGCATAGCGCATTAAACGACTGCTCTTAATTTAAACATTTACTTATAGGGTATTATTTCTCTTAAAACCGAATTAATGTTCCTGAATCATGATTCTGACAGATATGTCACATCGCAAGAATATATCTCCAACAACAAGCAAGGAGTCGTCAAATCGGATTTAAACTTGCCCACATATGTAAAACAGAAAACTCTTGGGGCTAATGTCTGTTTTTCGAATGATAGGATAGGATAGGATATTCATTTTTATCCCCGTGAATGGGAAAACCAAGGAGGGGGGTTCAAACACGGGGCAATCGTCAGATCACCTCGCGTCCATCGTCGGGTTACCGGAGATATTGCAGTGTGTTGTATATGCATAATTCATTTTTATCCCCGTAAATGGGAAGTGCCAATCGTCGGGTTACCGGGAGCTATTGCAGTCAGTCAGTGTGTTGTATATGATAGAGACGTCTAGCGACCAGTTTTTCGCACCTGCAACCTTTCGATTGAATGGCGACGCACTTAACCGTTAGTTAGACCAACGGACAGGACAAATTTCACTACAGCGCTTCATGATAACTCTGATTGATACTCGGTGCATAAAATACAATTTGAGGTTAGGGAACCTGTAGTATTATGTTTAAGAAATCCTTTTTTTATATTTTATCATGGCTTGCATAGCATCATACAACGTTGTGGGCCTGAAAATCTTAAGAAATATGCTATTCTTTTTTTTACAAGAAACACATGGCTCTAGCGACGTAAAAAAAACTTTGGGAATTAGAATGGAAAGGTGAAATAATTTGAGCTAATTGTACCTCCTACCACCAAAAGTCGTGGAGTGGCGGTAATATTTGACAAACAACTGTCGTTACCAGATAGATCACCAGTTGTAATGCAGAGATATATATCTATCTACTTGGACGATATGTTTCCCACCTACCTTTCAAGCTAATCTAGCTAGCTCAATTTTTGGAACGTGGGGCATTTGAAGGCGTCTGGCAGGCACAGTCAGTCCACCACTTAAATCGTCTGGCATTGGCGATTTTCGATACCGTAGACCATGTCGAACATTTTTCATTTAGTTTCATCGGGTTACCTCCTGAGCTAATCTAGCTCAATTTTGGGGGACTAGTTGTGGGTCTGGCGGGCACTCCCCACCACTTGAAATGTCTGGCAATAGCCATTAATGATACCCTGGAGAGAAAATATGTTTGCCGATGACACCACCATTTTTACCCCTGACCGCAACCAATCCATAACCTGTGTAAAAGCCAATGCGGATCTAGACAGATTATCTAACTCCACCAAATCTACTTTTTTACTACAACCTCTCATTTCAATAAATAACTATAAAATTGAACAAGTCAACAGCTTTAAATTCCTTGGACTAACTTTAAATGACAACCTTTCCTGGTTTTAAGAAACTTAACACTAATTTACTTATGATGTGGCGACGTGTTCAGCAAAGCGTTAATAATGCCTTTTTCTTGTTACCGTCTTTTCGTGTGTTGTATTATCGCAGATATGGCATTACAAAGTCGCCCGCTAAAAGAACACAGTTGCAGTACGCTACAATGGTACGTAAAATAAAACCCCTTATTGACCAACCCCTCTACCACTCACACAACTAAATTACGTAATTTAGTTAGCATTAAGTTCATATTCGCCTATATTTAACCTTGGTAAACGTAAAAATACAGTTTCTATAATGAGACAACATGGTCTGTTAACAATTTATGACAGGCACAAATTACAAATATTATCCATAATGCACAAATGCCATAACAACACACTCTACCCACCCCTTCATAATTGCATGATAAACAAACCTAAAAGTACTATGAAAACAAGAAGCAATTCCCAATTTTTAATTCCCTTTTGTAACAAGTCCCTATCCCAACAATCCCTGAAATACATAGGCCCAAAGTTTTGGCAACAATTACCGAATATCATTCGTGAGATTAAATCGCTTAAAAAGTTCACCAAAGCTGTCAAACAACACCTTTTGAGGATCTAATATTTACACCAATTTTTTTTTTACACCAAACACTTAAGAAACTCCTTGCCAAAATAAATCCCACTTAATTTCTACCTTATCTATCCCTTTGCATATATTTACACCTCCATGCATTTTTATTCACTTGTTCTCACATGTTGATTTCCCTAATAAATTTATATATATATGCAAGCGTTTCCAGATTTTGTTCATTTTAATTATGATCACCATGTGAAATCACAGTCTTAACTTCTTGTGCATGTTATCAATATTGATTGTCTACACAACCACAAGTTTTATTTATAATGATGTTTTACAGTATTCTGTTACTTGGTAAGCCGTTGGCACACTTGACAGAGCTGTATTTTAAAGCTTGTCACTTTAATCTTATTACTTGCTTTTGGTTTTAAAATATATTTTCCACCATCTCTGATTGCACACCACCCTGTCCCTTAACCTTATATATATTTCCATTTCTTTACTGTACTGCCAAGACATTATTGTTCCAGATATCCGGACATCGAAATTTATTCTACAAGGAGAAGGTCGTCCGTTTTCTCTTTGTGGCCTCTTTCTCCTCCAATTTGGTGGTGTGATCTCCAGATGAAGATGGCAGGCAGTCAATAATAAACTAATCATGTCACAACCAATTTGCTTTAATATGTTTTTTTTATCTATGGTGCACTACTACCGTAATGCTCCTTTTCACACTTCTAAATAAGTATCAAATGCATAAGTGTGCTTAAAACTAATATTGTCATCTGACATTAGTGGAATTTCATTTTAGGGTTTTTTTCTTTTTCCACTCTGGTCCACGCTTTCGGGCCACACCTTCTCCTAAAACCGGCTCCCCCTCAGTACTGGTCGCGCTTTACCGCACACTCTCTTCTTCAGGGATTTTATATTGTTTGGCTTCAATTAAGTTTTGTTTGCACATTATTTATTAAATTATATCATTTTGTTCAATGGCTGACGTGTTTTAACGACTGTTCGTTTTGCCGTATTTTCCTGTTCCCGTGTCGCTATTTTAGTCGCCCTATCTTTCCAATGCAAACTGACCTCACAAAAACGGCTGTCACTCAAAATCCAGACATAGGAAGTCTTAGATTTTACATTACAAAATGATTACAAAACTTTACAGCTAAACGAGAACACCGGCGCGCAGCCTAGCACATGCTGCTTTCAACAAAACAAAATTGGGGAATCACCACCATTGTTACTCGACTCATGGAGGGTACCACTCGTCACAAAGAGGTCTTAAATGGTTATACGCCATCTTTACGAGAAGAAGCGTGTCTTCGGAAAGCACGCAGATTTGTGTTCTGGCCGAAAATGACAGAGGAAGTTCTTACCTTTGTTTCGCAGTGTTTAACTTGCAATGAAATGAGAAGCCGCGACAACAAAAGGAACCGATGATTTCACATGCATGATCTTCCCGAGAGACTATGTATGGAGCATAGTGGGAATGGATTTGTTTAGTATTGGCGATAGAAGGGAATTGTCGGAGGTTATATAAGTATGCGTGCTCAGTGCGTTATTAATTTATGCAAGGAGCATTTTAGTCGTCATGGCTTTCCGGGAAAAATAATCACCGACAATGGTCCGCAATTCAACTGCGATCAATTTCGAGAATTTGCAAGAGAATGGGATTTTCGACACGTTATCTCATCTCCGCTCTATGCACCCACCCTCAAACGGAAAGTCGGAATCTGCGATGAAAATTGCAAAACTCCTTTTAAAAAAGTGTATGCACGCCAACGAGGATCCACGGAAAGCCATATTGGATTGACGAAACACCCCGACTGAAGGAATGGCAAGCAGTCCTCCAGTGCAGCGATTGATGTCGAGGAGAACTCGTACCGCGTTATCAACGTCACGAAAAGTTTTGGTAGGTAACGTACGAAGTAAATTACAGAGGAAGAGAAGGAAGTCAAAGTCGTTTTATGACAGAGGTAGCAGACAACTCGGCGAGTTGTCACCTGGGCAGACTGACTGTCTGGGTTATTGCTCCGTCGTAACCGCCGCTTTCTTAGAACGAGTAACGAAAAAATGATAACTTATCAAAGTGAGCAAAGTTATAATAACAACACCCCTCCCGCCCACTCTTACCGCCGGTGCGACGCACCAGAACACGCATTATCCACATGTCGCAATGGTGGTATAAATAACGATTACGTCGTTGGATAACTTATTTTAAACTGTTTCTTTCTTGTATATCGCAAACCTATCTTGTTTATTTCAGTTACTCAATCTCGTTTGTTTACCTGTTACGCAATGAGTCGCATCAATGAATCGCGCACCAAAGTGGTTTGTATGTAACCTTGAAAAAATTATACACAACATATTGTAATATCTCCCTCCGGTAACCCGACGGTGGGCGCAAGGTGATCTGACAATTGTCTGTGTTTATTCTTCACAGTACCGGAAGGAATCCCACACCACGTTTCCTTCCTAGTTTTGCAGGTCTTAGCCGACGATTCATTTACAACTAAGTAGTGTGCGTATAATATATATCTATCCCTTCTATATATATTAAAATAAAAAACATGAAATAAAAAGTTAGAGGTATCATGCAATGGGTCCTGGAGCATAATAATGTAGTGTCGTAAAGTATAATAAAGTTTAGATCTTAGTTTCATTTAATATTGCAGGAATGAGGAAAACGAAAAACTATTTGAATTTATGTAAGACATACACTGTAAACAAATTCCGTAAATTTACCTTCAATAATATGTAATATTTACATAAAATCGTATGTACAAAGAATTAACAGATTCAATTGTGTAGTTTAACATAGCATTGATTAATCGAACACAGATACTGTGTAAAAATACAGACTGAAATATAATACCAAATTAATCTGTATTTTTACATATGTTTTTCTGTGAATTGTACCAAATAAGGTATGTATATTGTTATTGCATTTTACTTTGTTACAAAGTTCTATGTTTTATTTCTTTTTTGGGGAATTTTTTGAGAATTGTAACAGAAAGTCGGTCAGGAATAGTTGTTGGATGCGTCCTGTTTTGTGAAACATTTAAAACTGTTGTCAACAAAATGTTGAGTTTTGTTCTGCTAAAGCTTAGCCTACAAACTGATGCATCGGACACCGACTATACGATCGGAAAACTTGGCCATGCGCGGTTAGATATTGTTCTGTAACAGCATATAGTAAGCAGTTGAATACCGGGATTTCCTCGACCGATTCCGATGAATCAATACCGGCATAAATACATATATTATGTTAGGTTAAATTACCTGTATGGTAACTATAATATAGGCTACATGCGGTGAATTTATCATTTTACACTGTTCCGGAGCTCTACAATCTACCTGACCGCACTCGTGATCATATTCATAAGGTTACGTAACAATCATGCATTGTGATTTAATATATTCTTTTTCCAGCGTACAGTATTCCTCCGCCTATGGTATTTTAAATTTAAGTCGCATTACACGATGTTTTGACGATATGTAATCATTTTTTTGTGTATAAAACTCTGAATAACAATTAAAGTAAAATAAATTTACATTTAATATGTTAAAACCAAATAATATATATAATTCACGGGATCTATATACACTCATCACATATCACGTGTTGTCAGATTAGAAATACGACGAACGTGGTAGTTCGCCATTTTGAAAATCTGACCGTTTAAAGTTGTTGCAGACGATTTTGTGTAGGCCCTATATTTTCTCTCTGTTTTGAGACAAACATTAACAGGTAGTGATAAGCGAAAATTGTTTTGCTAATCTCTGAAATGTCAGAAAGAAAACTGCTCACTAAAAGTACAATTAGGGTTAGGCCTAGATTTTTCATGTTTTTTTTCCGTATATGTAGGCCTTTTGTGTACAATCTTTGATTTTTCAATTTCTGCAGGCTATGCAGCACTCATTTAAGGGTAAACACTTAGTTCTGGTGTTAAGATTAGTGTTTAGGGCAGGTTTTAAATTAGTTTTTGTCTTTTTAGTGTGCAGTTTCCCTCCTTTTAGTATTGCTTTTATTTAATAAAACATCACCCGTATATTTCTATTTAAATCCAGGGTTATCAACAATAGGAGCTTAGATATGTTTTTTGATTGTGAGTTTTGTGGGTATAAATTCAGTAAAAACGACACAATTGATGAGTATATGATGCACATGTCTCAGCACAGAAATGTTCATAACTTCGAATTTCGATGTGGATACGATGTTTGTCAAACATCATACTCCAAGTTTTTTTCATTGCGGACTCATTACAGACGTAAACATAAGGTGACATCTATTCGGCAGCAGCATATAAAAAAATTTGCAGTACCAGTTGATTATGATTTGACATGTTCTCTAGCATTACGCCGTAAAGGCTGTGATAACATGGATACCTTGCTTGGTTAAACATTTAAAGGTTCATATTCGATCTGGTGTTAAGATAGTTTGTCCATATCCGGCTTGCAAATTTTCATATGATAAGATATCTTCATTTTCATGTCACTTATCTCGATCTCATAAAAATGATATGCATTTTCTTCATGTACCATTAGATATTTTGGATGACTGCAGCGGCAAAACCATGGCTATTACCACAGATTCAGAAAGCAGGGCTACTACTGTTAATGATCATTTTGAAGCAGACCTAATTTCTGTTAGTGATGTAACTATTAACTGTGGCACCAGCAGGGATACTGCTATTACATTTAAAAACCATATCGTGGTTCCAATTGCACTTTTTCTCATGAAATTGGAAAGCAAAAACTTTGTCCCAGTTCGTACAATTCAGGATATAACAGAAGAGGAGCTCTGTAATGGAGCTATAAAACAGATCTGGATGATGTCTTTAAAAAGTACTGTCTGGAAAGGTATAATTCAAAGCTGCTTGATGCTGTGTTCGATAAGTGGACACTAAACAATGTGTTTAATAAAGAAGATGGTGTATTACGCTCTGCTCATTCTAGATCTGTTTTTTATAAAAACAATTTTTCTTACATTGAACCTAAGGAAATGCATCTTGGACTACATAATGGAAAAGAATCTATGTTTCATTATATCCCAATAATAGAAACACTAAAGGTTCTTATGGCTAATGCAACTGTTCTAAATGCATTTGGTAATAACCTGCCCAATACAACACCAACTTCGTACTTACATGATATCTTTGACGGTGACTTATTCAAGTCTAAGCGTGACTGTAATAAAATACAGCTGTTGTTATATCAAGATGCCTTTGAGATTGTCAATCCTCTAGGTTCTGCTAAAAGAAAACACAAGCTTCTTGCTGTGTATGGGTGTTGGGTAACCTGCCAGTCCAACATAGGTCATCCATTGATAACATTTTTCTAATTTTACTGGTCAAAGAAAAGGATTTTACCGTCTTTGGTCACAGACTGGTATTTCAAAAGTTAGTAAATGATTTAAAACACTTGGAAAATCTTGGGATTTTAGTTAATGGAAATATGCAGAAATTTGAACTTTTTGCCATACTTGGTGATAATTTGGGATCACATTGCATTGGTGGATTTTCAGAGAACTTCGGTGCACACTATTTTTGCAGGTACTGTTGTGTATCAAAATCTGAATTTCAAGAATGTTCATATATGGTAGGCCAGCATAGAACTGTTTCTAACTACAACAATGCATTGAACTTTCTCTCATTGAACGATACTATCAAAATGAGTAGTGGAGTCAAGGTTAGTTCAATTTTTAATTCCTTGCACAACTTTCATGTATGTGATCCAGGCCTTCCACCATGTTTGGGGCATGATCTTTTTGAGGGTATTGTAAGTTATGATGT
>CH003200.1:212040-275769 GCA_000149265.1 Ciona savignyi
CAGACTGCTGTTTTTAGTCGCATTGTTCTTTTGATTGTAAAAAACAATACTGATTTGTATATGGTAACCGAATGTTATAAAACTGATATGTTATCCTTTCTCGGAATTTACTCTGTTGTGCCGCCATCAGCAACCAATATATTTAGGTGTATTAAAAGTAAGCAACTACTTGATTTTTTTTCCATTGTGGGTGTACAGTGTTGGGCAATATAACTTAATTCCTTTAAAGCATGCAATTTATTCTGATTGAATTTGTTGTATATGAAGTGCTAGTGCATAACACTGAATGAGCCAGCCAGTTCATGCCAAAACAAGTTGTCCTATTCTTTTGGCCTGACCGCTACCAAAAATAATGATCTTTTTCCTTGTGCAACTGCACTTACTTCAGTCATAGACGCCCAAGTTTTAAGGGTAAATAAATAGAGACTTTTGGGGAACATTTTTAAAAATATGGACATATTGTTTTAGCTTGATCTGTGCTATTTAAGACCTATTTTTTATATTACATTGTACATGCTTATGTTTTAAAATTGTCTTTATAGGTTATCAATATCCTTTAGAATGGCAGATTCTGATGATAGTACTGCAACTGTTTCAGTTGCAGAACCTTTTGATATTTTTTTAAGCAGCTGTGATCTCCATATGACTGACTCATCTAAAGATGAATTATGCCGTTACTTCATTGAAGAAATGGGAGCGAGCATATGATTTGAAAGATCTCGAATTCATTACAGAAAAGGACTTGGAAAAGTTATTGGGTCCGATTCCGCGTCGCAAGCTGTTGTTGTGTATAAAAAAACATTTAAATTGCATAGATCCGATTAATACTTTTACTCCGGAAAGTGCAAACTTAACAGAAAGTTCAAGTCTAAGTTCTTCATTTTCAGAAAGTGATGATAATTTTATTATGCTACATCCATCCGAAGTTGAAATTGAAAATTACATTGCATGGGAAAACATGCCTGCTAAAATTAAGAATTGCTTTGAATTGAAAAAAAGACTTCCTCCTGCGGAAAGAAGACTGTTTGTCAGACTCTTAACAGAAAACCTTTTACTGTCTGTTAAAATTTCAAAAAGAAGACACATACGTTCTATTGCACAGAAGGCTATAAAAAAGTACCCTTTATCATTCCAAGATACAAGTTTAAGTGGTAAAATTATTGGATATGGCAGTGAGTCCCTTATTATGCAAATTGAGCAAAAAGTGCACAATGCTGCCAGAAATCCCAAAGGAAGCCTTGAGTTGGAATCTAAATCTGTACCAAATGAAGGAAATAATACTAGTATAAAGCATGGATCAGATTGTATTGATTGGAATCCATCAAACACGAAGTCTGATACGGAAACTGAAAGTCTAAGATTAAAGCTTTTGGGTCACTTTCAAGATAAAAGTTTGGAAAAGGAAGAAGTGTTTGCTTGCATAAAAGAATGTTTTCCAACTCTTTGTTTCCATGTTAACTCGGGTTTTAAGACATTGCAAACATTAAAAGAAGATTGGCCTTTGTGCTTTACTAAAGACGGAATGTTCTTTCAATATGAGATATTAATGGGCAAGGCTTTAAATGTATTTATAAAAACACTGGAAAACAACATCAGTAAAGTACTATCATATATGCAGTCACTTCAGTACAAAAATAATGAAGTCCGAAAAATCATTAAGAACATTAATTTGGCCAAGAGTATTACAAAAAATAACCAACCAGAAGTCCTTGGTTTGCTTCTCCTTTTATGCCAAGTGTTTAAAGAGAACAGCCAGAGTTTATTGTTACAGGTAGGTACAACATAATATAATATGTGTGTAACTTTTGTTCTTAACATTTATTGATCTTTTTTTAAATAGTCAAGCCCAATTCCTTTGATTGTTTCTCTTCAATATGATGTATACGATATTATTTTATGCCTGTTAATGGGAAAATCAGGAGCGTTATAGCACTGACAATGGTTAGATTACCTCGTGCCCACCGTTTGGTTATTTATATACACACAAAATTAACTTCATTTGAATAATAAATGTTTTATTTTTTAAGGAGCAATGTGACAAAAAGGATGTTCCTGCAACACCATGCATTTTGGCTGTAGGTGAGAGCTAAGTATGTTATGAATAAAAAACAAGTTTTTGTGAATTACAAAAAATTAAACTTAACCTCAAGACGGCTAGACAAATACCATTCTGGTGAATTAAGATTGTTCATTTCATTCACAGGAGGTTGTTCAGTTCTGTCTGCTTCCAGATTTTATATTGCAGTTGACAAGCAAGTTGTTATCAAAGATATTATTTTAGCAGAGGATGCACTCGCTCTACTATTTGCCAGTTACTATGTTTTTAACATTGAGTATCCTGCAAATGGAATTTCTTCAACGGTGAGTGAAAGAGCATGTTCTATATTTATCTTTTATGATAGATAGAGGATACTTAGTTAACACTATCTAATAGTGGTTATACTGTTTTGGTGTGTTTAGAAGTATTTGTTTTTTTAATAAAACATTTTTGTACAAATAAAGAACCAAGGTGTTCGTCCTAAACCTGTCCTTAGTAGTTCTGATCTAGGTAAACCAGCAAGCCACTGGGGCTGTAAAATTATATGATTTTGGACTACATATGTGCATACTATGTTGTTTTCCGTTAAAATTCATAAGCCATATAGAATATACATTTAGAGCATTTACAGTTTACATCAATACATGATACCAGCACTCAATGTTTTCTTACAGTGCATTTGCTGAAGTTGAGGGTGGCGGCGCTAAAATAATAAAAAATGGAAGAAAGAAATCCAGGATAAATGGAATAAACTCAAAACTGCTATCACTGCTAAATGCAGTAAATGATTTTGTGTATGTTTGAACTTTGCCTTTAACTTCTTTCTTTCAAATAATTCGTTGTCTTTCTTTCAAATAATTCGAGTTGTGTAGAAGTAAACATAATAAACATTGTGTAGAAGTAAACATAATAAACATGCAAATGTGTTAATAAACCATTGATTCTGTTTAATTACATTGTGTAGAAGTAAACATAATAAACTTGCAAATGTGTTACTCAACCATTGATTGTGTATATTTACATTGTGTGGTAGTAAATATAATAAACATGCAAATGTGTTTATAAACCATTGATTGTGTATAATTACATTGTGTAGTAGTAAATTTAAAAAAACATAAATTTTGTGTATCTTTTTGCACTTCGAGTTAATATGCGTTTCTATGAACCGAAGCGGGCTTTGTTTGCATTTTTCTTGTGTTTTAACCACGTTGTGTTTAATCCATTATTTTTCGTTGTTCTTTTACTGTTTGCACGAATACAAGTAACATACATCTCTACAACATATTGTTTTTGTCATTTTTTGGGGTTTTTCGCCAAACGCTTGGAATGCGATGTCGCCACCGCGGATTCTCCGATTTTAATCAGATTGCGTTAAAGTAAAATGTACCAAATATGTTTGTGTGGTGTCGTGTCCCTTGCGTTTAATTTAATGTGTACATGAATCGATCGCTTTCGCCATTCGACCACGCATACGCTCGCATCCAACAGCCCACCATCTAGTGAAAGTTAATGACATCAACCGCGTCATATGAAAGTGTCTCTCCTTATGTCAAGCACAAAATTTAACAAAAATACTTAATGGGAAAATTAGTTACAAGTTTGTCAATTTTTTATCATTCGGTACGCCGCACCCCGGTTGTAGGAAGGTCGCTTCGCGCCAACAACCTTTTCTGACGATGAAAGAATCTGCGTCCAATACTCCAAATCCCGAATCACTGAAATGTTATTATTGGGTTTTACCGCAGCTATTGTTGATGTTATCAAACTACTGACTGAAGCTTTGATCGACGAACCACAGAAGCTGAGTCGAGGACGTTTACGCAGAAAACCTTAAATAGTTTTTTAACAACACCTTTTTTATACATACCTTTTTTTATTTTACACGTCGTTTACACACACACACACACCCTTTGTTGTACCTGCTTGCCTATTTTACACGCACGATTTTATCTCTCGGGGAATTTAAGTGATTAACGCTCGGTGCTGTGTTAATTTACGCGCTAGTGATGTTCTCAATAATAGTGTTTTTATAAAGCGAACACGTTGCAGGCCCAAGACAGCGTCCTGAGAAAACCTGTGACACATATCTCTGCATGGTTGGTTAAAATTGCGTCATCGGTTTTAGTCGAGAAATCGCTCCTTTTGCACCGTGTATTTTTTTAAAGTGAAAGAAAAAATATTTAGTACATTTCTCATAGGTTAGATACAGCCAGAGAGTCACAGCGCTCTACACACATGCATGGGGCATGCATAGCTTAGGTAAGTAAGGTAAAAAAAGGCTGAGAAAGCGGCAAAGCCAAGCGAGGCTCTGCCAAAATCTCTGGTATTATAAAAAAAAGAATAAAAACAGGAAACACAGAAACAAAACGGAAACAATTCATCAACTGATCTGTCGAAATTAATCGTAACTTCCCATGCAGAAAATCTCTACACATGGCATAACGAAATAGTAATAAAAAAAACAAACACACAACCAAGAAAATGAGGGTTGTTTCTGCAAATATTGTTTACAGCTTCCTTAATTGTCCGCGTGCTGTAGGTGTTAGAGATATATGTCAATGGTACCAATACTATGGTCAGATTTTATGCTTGGCACGATGCTTGCATTGCCTAGCTTGGAGGTTAGCGTTTGAGATATTAAAAAGAAATCAATTCTACTCGCGGCGTACACACGGGTTCGTAAAAGATTTCACGTTTTGGTTAATCGTTCTGAATGCGTCGACCAGTCCAAGTACCCTCATATAACGCAACGACTTCCGTCGCGTTTATATTGGTATTCTTTTGAACATTTCTGTCAAGTTTGGGGTCGAGCGTTAAATTAAAATCCCCTCTTGTATCTCGCGGGTATTGCATCTCGTTGATTATTTTAAAAACGTTTGTCAAGAATGCAGAATTATCTTGATTTGGACCATAAAGATTTACCACCGACAGAGCGGGACCCATGCGTTTATGCTTGCAGAAACAAACTACATACTCAAGCAAGAATGGATATATATTAATGAAAGCCCCAAAAGAGTAACAAAGACAGATTCATGAAATGTAAAGGCTGATTGATGCCCATCCACTACTGCAGCGCGACGCGTCAACGACTGGGGAATGAATCCCCATGATGTAAGCAGCGATGCGACAGCGATCAAACGACGCGACGCTGCGACCGTATATACCCACCGCATAAATCATCCGCGATTATAAAAATGGTTCAACAAATTTTTTTAAAGCTATTATTAATCCGTTCATTTGATTGCATAATAAGTAACTACTTTATTCCATCCACTACTTAAAAAAAACATTACTACTATTTTATTTTTTACTTTTAGACAACCAGTCCAAATATCAATGGGCAAAAAAGGCTGTGGTGATCAGTTCAATCCATACTCGCTCGCCTTTGCACTATTGTTTTTGTTTAACATAAGTTGCCTGATCCAAAGTAATATCAAATAATTAACACATCGCAACAGCTTAAAAATTGGAACATTATAGAGTGAGTATATATAGACTGTAATAAATAACTATTGTAGTCTAAACCAATTGATATCATTTGTTGTAATAAATCAAATAAACTCGAAGCACAGGTTTATTAAAAAGTTTATTTTTTTGAAACAACTTCGACAGTGGAAAAATGCGAAACATCCGTAAAAATAACTTTCGTCAGTTGTTCCACCGATCTTCTGCAATAGGTTCAGCTAGTAAAGCTACCTTTTCTTGATTTTCTTTAAAACATTTCATTCTAAAATAAAAAATCTCAATTCATTACAGTTAGTTTTATAGAAGTAGCCTGTATACTCCTGTTAAAAATTGCACTAGTCAAAAATAATACTTTATGCCCAGTCAGGTTAGTGTTTCCTAGCTATTAAAGTATCTTTAGTTTTTAACGATATATATATAGTAAGTATGCTACTAATACTAAAATGTTATATATATATATATAGCAACCAGCCAGGTTCCTTCCAAATATAAAGTTTACATTTGTGCACGACTAATAAGGCTACCATAATACCAACATATAACATGCCTGAAAACTAACTCTTCTAGAAGTTTTCTTTTGTTCGGAGTTATTTTTATTAGCTCAGACGACTCGGAAAATGTTTATTAATTAAATAGCCCCATTGCATAAATATAGCATAGGTAATATACTGGTATATAAAAAATTAGTAAACAATTTCTGAATGAAAACTGTTCTGAAACTTAATTCTGACACAACTCAAACTTGCCTTTCAAACTACTGGTATATGACAAATTATCTACAGTTCTGCAAAATAAGAGTATTATGCAAGTACACTGTAATATCTCAGTAATATAACATCATCTATAGTAAGCTGACAAAATATTATGCAGTAAATGCTGTTATTCTTAGTAAGTACCGGTAATGTCTCAAAATAAAAAAAGCATTCTATTTACTTTGAGCAAAACAGACTAATGTACAAATCCATATATTATGCTTTGAATTTTGAAATAATAAATATCCAATAAATTAAGAAAGATTTTTATGAGTTAAAACGATATAATATGTAGTACAACAAACAGTATACTGGTATATGTGTAAAAAATCTAACATACCTTCGATGACGAACATACCCTTCCAAAAATGACATCTGACTAAAGTAAGGCCATTGTTCTGGTTCCTGAATCCCTGATCCACTAGGAGCCGAAGTTTGCTTTCTATGTTTCTTCCCATACTGGCTTCTTTAAATTGCGCCATCTCATTTGGCAAAACTCAACTAAAACATATCAACAAAGGTTAATGAAATTAGAGGTTGCTAAGCTGAAATTATTAAGCCACACACTATTTGATACAATGAATGAATGATGTGTTACACAACTAAAAATTGAAACAGCAAAATTGAAAATTGCCTCCATGCTCCATCTACAATTATACCATTAGTATCAAAACGGTCTCCTTCCCCATGTTTGAATTAATAAATACACATCACAGATCGCTAGTAGAATAATAGAAAAATAACCCTTGTAATTGAAAAGATCCACTGTTTGGCGGAGCTTTTATTCTAATTTGTTTGCCGTCAATGGCTCCAATGCAGTTTGGGATGTTCCAGAATTGCTCAAATTGTTTGTTTGGCAATGGCTATCCATCCACTCATGAGCTGATGGTGGTTTCATGACAATAGGGGTCAAACATACACTTAAAGCCTCATATGTCTCTCTGATTATTTTACCAACAGTAGTGTGTGACCAACACGGAATGAATACGACAACTGTCTTTGACTTGCTCCTGTTGCTAAAAATCTGTAAAAATCATTCTTTATAATTATTACTGTACTGCTACCCGAAATTAACTGATATTGTGGGCAAATGAATCAAGGCATTTAAAAGCTGTTATTTATGCACAGTAATATTTGCTTACATAACTGTACCTACCTTCTTAATGCTATTATAAGACGCTGTTTTGTTGTGATGGCTTGCCTGAAATTGGTGTCTAGCTTTTCTATTCTAGGTGCTATAAGAGCTAAAAGAAACTTAAATTGATGATGATCCATTCGGGTATATCTGCGAAACTCCTCATCATCGCTACTTTCCATCAATTCATCAAACAAAACAAATTCAGAAATAGTATCTCTGGTCTTGTATATATCATTGACCCAAAATCGCCTGTAAAATAAACGGCAATAGTCTATGTTGTTCTGAACTCAAACACACTAAGTGTAAAGACATACCTTTCACTGTCTAATTCGGACAAAGCAAGGAGACCAAGAAGCATCTGCTGCTCTAACAATACTGACTTGGCATAATTACGCCGATGAATACTCATTTTTAATGAACTAGTGCCGCTAGCCTAATATTTTCCTTAAAAAAACATTATAATGACTATTTTCTAGTTGGAATTAAATAATTGTGATAAACACAATAATTTTTATATTCCAATACGACACTGCGACAAAGTAGCAGCGCCAACTAAACTGCGTCGCACGGACGCATTGGATCGCGTCGCAGTTGATCGCAAACGCCAATGGGTAGTGGGTGTCGCAATCGCATCGCAGTTGTCGTACGACAGTCGTAACGGACTAACGGTGCAGTGGGCATTGGCCTTAAAGCAAACAAAATAAGAAGATACTTCTGGACAAGAAATGGAACAACCTTCATAATGGGATCTCAACGATGCAACATCTATTAAAACAAGTACACTTAAAAGTTATATAAGTATTGTTGTTCTGCTCTGTGTAACTTATACTTTAAATGACTGTAAAATATCCATGTAGAATATGTAAAGGCGGATGCACACATGACAACTTTTGCGGCTGCGGGCGGGGAATCCCCGAGCAGTAAGCGGCGCGGCTGCGGTCATCTTGTGCGGCTGTGCGACTCACCATGCACACCACATTCACACCGCCCGGTTTCCAAGGACGCTATTGCAATGCAAAGATTGGTACTAAAATGGCATTTTCTTTGCAAATCAAGGGCTTAGAGTTTATGATTAGGCATATACCTTCCCAGAACTGATTTTCTAGTCAAAAGATAAGTTCATTTCATTCAATGTATTAGGTTAGGATTACTATTTTTTGCAAAATCTTAAAAAGAGAAGAGATTAACGAGAATTGACTAAACTTTTGACTGCAAACGACACCAGCAAATGTTTCCCAAAGTTGAGTGGTTTTAATGCCCAACTGGGCTAACCTGTTCATATCTGATTACCCGAAGAGTCAAATTTTTTTCTCTTCGTCATTGTCAATACAAAAAAAATAACAATTAAATCACTACTGGCAAGTAAGGAATTTATTTACCGTTTCTATTCAACCACCCGCAAATAGAAGATCGGTGAGTCCCTACTTCCATTTAGCCCTTTTTTCTAGTATCTTTTGTGTATAAAACCTTTTTTCTTTTTTTCTCTTAATTAATAGTGTTGACCCTCTCTTTTTTGTAATTAAATTTTTGTCACTCGCAACACTGATAATTACTTAAGCGCACTGTAATTATTACTTACCACCTTTAGGCCTAAATTTTCAGCAAAATTCCCGCGAAGCTCTAACAAAATTTTTCACACAACAGTGCCATCTAGCGGTTGTTTTTTTTTTTGTTACTTCAATAAATCGCTATCCATACTCATTAGCTCCACCATACGGTCACTCTTCTTAAATAATACTTTGGCATTCACACGGTGATCGAAACTATTTTCAATCTACCGTACATATACATTAATATATAACACACTTTTAATATCCCCTAGACAGCATCACATTAATTTATCATCACTCGGTGATCTCATTGTAATCCACCGCATATACATCAATAAAACATCACCACATATATATTAATAAATATATTCGAAAAAAAGAAAATCGACGAAACCGAAGAAAGAAAATGGAAGGAATACCCGAACTGGACATTGTTATGTCACGCTCTGTATTAATTAAATTAACTGGCAATGTGGAGCTAATAAGCGTATCCAGCTTCATGGAGATTTTTTCCGATGGAGCAGCATTGTACGAACTTGCACCTTCAGTTGAAGGTGTAATAACGGAGAACTTCAAGGAGTCTGAGTTTCTCCTGACGTTAAAAGCCTTGGATGATGGGGAATCCCCAAACCATGGGAAAAATAATAAATGAAATTAATGGTGCGGATCATAAATTCACTGGACCGGCTGGTACCATCATGGGAGTGGAAGCAAAATTTCCTTCGCCTCCACTTGAGATAGTTACTTTATACCCGGTCCCATGTCTCATTACTGAAAATCGCTTGAGACAATTAATAATGAAATACAAATGGGGAAAAATCCACTCATTTTACTTTGGATCTCATAGAAATTTTCCCGAAATAAAAAATGGATGGCTCACCATCAAATTAACCCATATCAACATCAACAATATACCGAAAGTGATGAAAGTGGGCGGAAAGTGGGTAACGGTAACGCGCCCAGGGGAATCCCACCTGCCCCTGTGCCGTTACTGCAAGGAGCGTGGGCACTTGCAACAGAAGTGCCCTAAGAAAGGATACTGTGCCCACTGTAACACCGATGGGCACCTAACAAGAAGGTGTCGAACCTTCCAAGGAAAGCCACTCACCTCAATTCCAAAACGAAATTGGACCCCGATTACCCAGCCCGAAAATTCACCCCCAAATTTCACGACCGCCATGACCCTCGGAAAATGGTTAACCCCAAAAATAACAGCCAAACAAACAAAATCACCACCCAACAGACCTCAGCCAAACATAATCACCAACAATCAATTCAGCGCACTGAAGATCAACAAGAATTCAGCGCATGAAGATCAACAAGACACAATAACAGACAGCATCGAGCCGGAAAATTCAACAATTATCACCTGTGGTCCAAATTTAGTCCTCCCCAAACGAACTCCTCGTCGAAAACTAAAATCTTCCGCCAACTCCACCCCGAAATCTCCCATCACTCTCACTACTTCGTTCGAAGGAAAAAAAGTCCGATGAACCGAGCACCTCATCTGAAAATAAAGAATTGGAAAACGGAAATAACAAAATTCACCCACCTTCACTGACGACTTCTCCTCCATCTATTCCACCACCCGAATCTGATCCAGACCAATCCACTCCTGATCAGGCACCGTCTACACAATCAAAAAGTTTTCACAGCCAAACAAATTAGAAACAGACCCACCTTACATCCAGAGATCGGTATCTCAACTCAAGAAAATCCTGCAACATCCTGGATCTCCTACAAAAAGAAGAAGAATTAACGAACAATAACTCATTTGTATTAAATACAACACATATCATAATTTACATATAAGCATCTAATCCAATGGATCCGAATATAACAGATAGTGGTATCATACTTAATCAATATCCAATTAATATAGCGTCATTGAACGTTAATGGCATTTCCAGTAAAGTAACCGAAATACATAACTACATTATACAACACAATATAGACATTTTATGTTTACAAGAAACACACCGTGTGAATGCCGCAATAATAACTAAATTTGAAACCCAACTAAATTATACTGTTCACTTTAACACCTTAATTTCTAATTCATCCAACGATCGATGTCCCCATGGTACTGCTTTTATCTTTAAAAAACATATTCTTAGTCATTTCCATGTTAATCACATAATCTACGTTGAGAACACGATTCATAAATTAATATTGCGTAATAATAACGTTGAACTTAATATTTTCAATATTTATCTCCCTTGCTGAAATAAAAATAGAAATCGTAGAGCGGAATTAATTAATATAGTAAATGATAATATGTATCCTGGCGATTGGTCCAAATACGTTGTTTTAGGCGACTTTAATATGATAATACACGAAATTGATATTCAACGTAACTTTGATAAACGCTCGCAAATCGATAGACGCTCTTGGATAAAATTGGATAAAGAAAAACACATGGTTGATGCATTTCGACGTCTGCACCGCTTTAAAATAGAATACTCCCGCATTACGCAAACAACTGCCTCACGAATCGATCGTATCTATATTAGTAAAACAATAAGTAATCTTATATCGAAATACGTTCATGTGCGGAATTTCTTTTCGGACCACAATAACTGCCCAATTTTATCCCTTAATATAAATAATTCAAAAAAATGGGGCCCCTCGTACTACAAAATTAATAACTCCGCCTTGGAAAACGATGATATTATTGACGAAATGACTCATGCATGGGAAAACTGGAGGTATGACAAATGTAAATACGTAAATTATTTAGAATGGTGGGATAATGGTAAATCAATGCTAAAAAATATAGTTATCAATTACTCAGCGGGAAAATCACGAAAAGAGAAATCTCAATATGAAACTGCTGTGCAACGTCTAATCTCCCTCCAACGACAAGCGGAAACTAGCGAACGAAACAAACAAATAGATACAATTCAAAATAACATCAATGTCTACGAGAAATCTATTAATAAAGGCGCTATTATTCGATCCAAAATTAATTTCTTGGTCAATGATGAAACATTGACAAAGGACTTCTTTTCATTTGAGCGCAACAATCAAAAACGAGATAACATAAATAGAGTACTAGACGGAAATGGAGTCCTCACATGCGATGAATCCTCCACCATAAACGAAATTAAGGATTTCTTTACTAACCTCTGGGGTGTTTCGTCCTCCATACCATCACCGGATGAATACCTTCGAGATCTTCCGCGAATTGATTTTTCAGAATCCTCCGCCGAATTAAATAAACCGATCTCTGAAATAGAAGTTGAAAACGCGTTAAACGAAATGAATGGAAACAGCTCGCCCGGTTGCGACGGACTAAGCTATATTGTATATAAAAAACTATTTTCGATCATCAAATATGATCTTGTAGAATTATTTAATAATATCTGGTTAAAGCAATTGTTAACCCCCACCATGAAAATAGCTATTGTAAAATTAATACATAAAAAAGGTGATAAACATGATCTGAAAAATTGGCGGCCCATCTCCCTCTTAAATTGTGATTACAAAATTCTCAGCAAAATTTTAAGTAACCGTTTCGACCTCATTATTGACTCCATAATTAGTCCAAATCAAAAATGTGGACTTAAGGGAAGACATATGAATCACGCCCTATATAATATTCAAGCCGCAATTGAATCTGCTACACATTTTAATAATAACCTAACCATTTTTGCGATCGACTTCCAAAAAGCTTTTGATCGGACTAGTCCGTCTTTTATAATTAAAATATGTGAGAAATTTGGTATCCCATCATCTTTAATCAAATGGATACGAATATTATATACGGAAATTACGAGTAAAATTGAAGTAAATGGAACGTTTACGCCACATATATCTATAAAAAGAGGTATTCGCCAAGGATGCCCCTTATCTATGATACTTTTTCTAATAAGCCTAGAAGTTCTTACATGTAAATTAACTAATAACAAAAATATAATTGGATATCGATTAAATAATATAGAAATAAAAACAGAACAATATGCGGACGATCTTACCATTTTTTCTGGGTCCAAATCCTCCTTGCACCATATTTTCTATGAACTTCATCAATACCAACTTTTTTCAGATCAAAAAATCAATATTGGAAAAACGAAAATTATGAGTAATGATAATGAATCGGTAACAGAAATACGTACCTTATTCCCAACTATTTCTATTGTTCAGACAATCAAAGTTCTTGGCATTTCCTTTGATTTTCATAGAAGCTGTGAAGAAGAAAATTGGGAACGATATCAAACAAAAATAATGCACATACTAAATATAAATAAGCGACGCCAACTCACCCTCAACGGGAAAAAATCTATAATTAATACCCTGATCCTCCATATTCTTAACTTAATTGGAGATCTCTATGTCATCCACAAATCTCGTCTAAACCAAATAAACTCCATCATATTCAAATTTGTGTGGCATCCATATAAATTTGAATATATGAGTCGGACCAAACTATATGCCACATATAAGAACGGCGGACTAGAATTTACCAATATTAAAACTAGACTAGATGCTCTTCTAACCACTCGAATAATTAAACTCAAATCGATTAATAATATCTCCGAACTCTGGCATGCCTGGGCTCGTTTCAATCTGGGTTCAACCATGCTTTCAATAAATAAAACATTATATAGCAATAGCCTACCGAATACTGTTTATCCCAACGCTATATATCAATCCATTCGCCATATATTTTACACGCTACAACGTAACTTGTTTGACTGGAGCAACGGTAGCATGCGAAATATATACAAAAACTTGGTACAGGACATTGCTACGACGACTGAAATAGAGATTAATCAAACAATAATATCATGGAAGTATATCTCGCTTACATCTAAAAGCATTCGGCCCTTTTTTTCAAATTTCGATCGCGACATGTCGTACAAACTCGTCCGAAACATCCTCCCCCACGGTGACTGGTTTAAAATACGCAATATTAGAAATGCATTCGCTGGTAAAACATATATACGCCGATGTCACTTCTGCAAAGCCTCAACTGATAATTTCCATCATTTATTAACCTCGTGTAAAATAACCAGACGCATTATAGATCAAATCTATAACTACGCAAACAAAATATCCAATTCTACATACGTTTACAACGCAAATCTTATTCTATACAATCAAGGTCTACTTACCCCAAAAAACGAACTACTTATTATTAAACTTCTTATTTTTTTCAAACACAGGATTGTTCGAGAGAAATTGAGATTATATCACAATAATTCATATCTGTGGTATAATCAAGAATTCTCAAGAAAGATTCTGTGGGTTGTAAAAACAAAATTTAAATTAAACATTCGCCAACTCCTCGTGAAATATGACACCGAATATGTATATACAAAATTCCGACTGCACCATAATTTTAATCCATATAATTAATATTATTTTTATTCCCTTTTCTATATTTCTTTTTGAAAAAGGGCTAAATGGACTTAGTGACTCAATATAACAATATTCGATACCAACTTACCTTAACCAAATTTATCAAAGCAGACTTCTATTTGTTGGGTGGAATTTTACATTTCTTCCCTTAGCAACGAACCCGCATCTTCATTCCAACGATTCCACAACATCCAAAAATTCACCTGAAACAATTGTATAAATTAATAATTTATCTGTAAATATGGGAAAAGCAATTTGTAAATATGTAAATATGTAATTATGTAAATTGTATAATGACTATATAACCTTGTTTTACTGAACCCTTTTTTGCGCATTATTATGTAAACGTGTTTTAGTCGCCCAATAAAAAAAAAAAAAAAAAAAAAAAGAATTTATTCAATAGTAGACAAAGGGATAGAAATTTGAAATCACACATGAAACAAAATTATTATATAAACATTAGGAAAAGTATGGTTACATGCATGTCCTCTTTATTCAATATTTCTCTGCTGTCTAAGTCCTCCATTTTATTCAATACCACACACACACCTGGTGGACCTGGACAGGAGACACCAACTGAATAAAGAGGGCATACATGTAACAAAATGGAAACAGTAAGAAAAGAACAATATATACAATTAAAATAAATATCACTATCATGTGGATGACTCAGTCCTGTGAATTTCTACTGAGAAATAAAATTCTACCACATCAGCTAGTTTAGTACGAAGTTGTAGTCCCAAATTGACCGTAGTGTTCAAGCCGGTGTAAATTTGATTCTGTGTGCATTACAGCCAGGGTGCTTTTTTGCAATTCTATTTGAATAAGGTACGAATTTTGCTCGGCAAAATATTCTTTGACCCATATTCAAATAGAACTTCTGATAAAGCGTTGGATTTATTTCATCGTAATATTCATTGGATTATCACATTGGATTTACCAGCTCCCACAAATAGAAGATCTTGGTGAGTCTCTGTTTTTGCACCTTGTAGCACATAGGCCTTTTTTCAGGCGATCGCTCGTACTCGTTTTTTTTCTTTTTTTCACATTATTAGTGTTGCCCTCTCTCACTATAGTTTAAAATTTTTTTTCGGCAACACTAATTATTAAAAAAACGCCTGTAATTACTTTTTTGCACTTCCTAGGCCCTAAGTGTGCAATTTCATACAGCGAAGCCCTAGCAATTTTTTTTCAAACAGCGACATCTAGCGGACATATATTTTCTAGACTTAGCAATTTTTCCACTAATTCTCCCTTACGCCGTCTAACGGCCTAATTCACACACGTATCTATCCACACGGTGGTCTCTCTTATATCGGTACAATATCATTTCACATATACTCAATATATCCATACCTATTATATTAACAAAACACATATCCCACAATATACAACACACCACAAAATATACAACACACCACACAATATACATCAAATATATAACATATATATCAAGAAGAAGACGAAGTCATGCATGGAAAAGACGGACAAGTACCTGAACTGGAAATAACTTTGACGCGTTCCATTCTAATTAAGCTTTCTGAAAATGTTGAGCTGATCAGCGTATCCTCCTTCATGGAGATATTTGCTGAAGACGCTGCACTCCATTATCTTGGTCCCCAGGTTGAAGGTGTCATAACCGAAAACTTCCAACAGTCGGAGTTCCTCCTCACCTTAAAATCAATTGAAAACTTAGAACCACCCAATATAGAAGAAGAAATCAAAATAATAAATGACAAAAATCTTACCTTTACCGGACCAAACGGCTCCATCATGGATGTTTCGGCTAAAGTTCCCTCGCCTCCGATGGAGATAGTAACTCTCTATCCCGTCCCATGTCTGGTTGACGAGACAAGATTGCGTCAACTAATAAAAAAATATAAATGGGGCAAAGTAGATAGCTTCTACTTTGGAACGCATCGCCACTTTCCCAACATCAAGAATGGATGGCTCACCATCAAGATGTTTGATGTGAACCTAAATAATATCCCCAAAGTGATGAAAGTCGGCGGCAGATGGGTCACAGTCACCCGTCCGGGTGAATCACATCTCCCCCTTTGTTGCTACTGTAAAGAGCGTGGGCACCCCCAACAAAAGTGCCCAAAGAAAGGATGGTGCAGCCACTGTAACACCCATGGCCACCTGACACGACGATGTCGATCCTTTCCGCCCACAGCAGGAAATTATAACGGATATCCATCTCAAACACGCCAGATAAATCAAAATCAGACCCGGTACAACACCCCTCCAACCACCACGGAAACATGGACAACCGTCATCTCACGATCAAAATCAAAACAACAACCCAAACAAACACCAATTGAAACTTCCAACCCATTCTCCAGCATCGCCCCACAAGAAACCATCGATACGTTTGAGGAAAACAACTCAACAATCATTCAATCCGGACCTGATTTGTCACTTCCCCAAAGGCCACAAAAAACACCCAAACGAAACAAACAGAAACCACAATCGGCAAACTCTGTGATAAACGCGTATTGCGCTCGCCCTAAGCATGATTGCTTCCCGAGCTTTGCTCCACGTTGATTGGCCCTGCTTAGAGCCTGTTACCAACTACTGCATTGTGGCGT
This sequence comes from Ciona savignyi, assembly GCA_000149265.1. Lineage (NCBI taxonomy): Eukaryota > Metazoa > Chordata > Ascidiacea > Phlebobranchia > Cionidae > Ciona > Ciona savignyi. The sequence continues at coordinate 228,939 of CH003200.1, forward strand.
GTATAGCGTTGTGTGCACATTCAGTGTATAGCGTTAAGTGCATTGTCAGTTTGTGTAAATTAACGTGTATATTATTTTGTAGATTCGTAGTTGAATAAATTGTTGTGACCTATGGTACGCTTAATATGTACTCAGTGTAGGTTTTATTCAACTACGAATAAATGGATCATCTGCTAAAACCAGCAAAACTAGACATGGATCCGAATTCTCAAGGAGCATCACAGACGTTCAAGCATTGGTTAAGAACATTCAACTTCTTTCTGGAAGCTGTGGTCGCTGCACATTCAGCAGCAAGCTCTGGCTCGGACAAATATGGACTGCTTATCAACTTTCTAGCACCGTCAATATACGCATATGTGGAGGACGCGAAAACATACGCAGATGCAATTCAAATCCTTGAAAAGATATATCTCAAGCCAAAGAATGTTGTTTTCGCAAGACATCTTCTCTCGACGCGGCGCCAACAGCCTGGGGAAACGTTAGCGGAATTTCTCCAGGCACTGAGAACTCTATCTAAGGATTGTAAATTCAAAGACGTATCAGCCATTATCTACCAAGATGAAATGATCCGCGATGCCTTCATAAACGGTCTGAACTGTCACGCTATTAGACAGCGGTTACTCGAGAATGACGACCTAACACTTCAAAAAGCTTACGACCAAGCAGAATCTCTGGACCACGCACAGGAACAATCCAATAAATATGGCAGTCAAAGCCTTGTTGCCGCTACACCGACGGATTCCTCTAATCAAAACGCTCTAGATAAACCATACCCGTCTGGCCAGGAGATGGCGGCTTCAAGTGTATATGCAAAACAAAAGTGTTTTTGGTGCAATGGTATCCGACACCCCCGCGCAAAATGCCCAGCTAGAAACTCTGAATGTCTCTCTTGTGGAAAGAAAGGCCATTTTGCTAAAGCATGCATGTCCATGAAAAGATTCCCTTTAGAAACCTCTGCTGCGTTACCACGCCTAACTCTATCGTCAATAGTTGCAGGTGCTCCTGAGTGCCTTCAAAAAGCAATGGTCGTAACTAAAATAAACGGAAATCCGGCCGATACTTTAATAGATTCGGGTTCCTCGAAAAGTTATATGGATTCCTCATTCTGTCGAAAACTTGGTATTCAATCAAGAAGCGATAACTCTAGAATCACCATGGCTTCAACAGGGCTTCGTGCAACAATGGTCGGGATGGCATCAGTTCAAATACAACTTGACAATGAAATATATACCTCATTTAATTTAGGACTGATGCAAGACCTATGTGCTGACGTAATTTTAGGCCAGGATTTCATGCAAATGCAAAATGCTGTTCTATTCCAAATGGGTGGACCAATGCGGCAACTCGAAATCAAAGGCTTGCCCAATGCAATAGATAGTTGCAGCGTCGCGGTTGCCAATATCGAACCTCCAAGAATTTTTAAATATCTTGATAAAAACTGTAAACCAGTGGTAACAAGATCGCGCCGATTCAATCAAGAAGACCGGTTTTTTATAAAAGAAGAAGTCTCTAAGCTATTAACGGAGGGTGTCATCGAACCTTCCGATTCGCCATGGAGAGCACAAGTATTGATTACCAAGGATGAACGTCACAAAAAGAGAATGGTTATAGACTACTCCCAGACCATAAACCGTTTTACTTCTCTGGATGCTTATCCTTTGCCACGAATCGACGACCAAATTAATCAGATAGCTATGTGCAAAATCTACAGCACTCTCGACCTAAAATCCGCCTATTATCAAGTTCCGTTGGCCAAAGAAGATCGACCATTTACCGCTTTCGAGGCTGACGGGAAGTTGTTTCAATATTGCAGACTTCCATTTGGAGTCACCAACGGTGTATCCGCTTTTCAAAGGATCATTGATCGACTAATCGAAAAGTACCATCTCAAAAACGTCTTCGCGTACCTTGACAACATCACAGTTGCAGGCAGGGACCGCGAAGAACACGATAAAAGCCTGGACGCTTTTTTCAGGGCTGCCGAAGCAGAGAACTTCACGTTTAATGAAAATAAGTGTGTATTTTCTGTCAGTGAGATCGATATTCTTGGATACAGAGTTTCACAAGGGAAAATAAAACCCGACCCTGAACGTCTCCGACCTTTACTAGACCTTCCGATCCCCAGAACCTCGCGAGAGCTGAAAAGGTGCGTAGGCATGTTTGCTTATTATGCCCGATGGATTGTTAATTTCTCCAAGAAAATTTCGCCACTTACCAAAATAACGAGTTTTCCTATGGAAAAGGACGCGGTCAATGCATTTGAATCTCTGCGTCGGGGTTTATTAGATGCATGTTTACAATGTATTAAAGATAATGAACCATTCTGCGTCGAGTGTGACGCTTCTGACTTTGCTATCGGAGCTGTTTTAAGCCAGGGAGGGCGGCCCGTTGCATTTATGTCGAGAACACTGTCTAAATCTGAATGTCGCTACCCATCAGTTGAAAAGGAAGCTACGTCTGTTATTGAAGCTGTACGGAAATGGGCATACTACTTACATGGCCAACATTTTACGCTGGTAACAGACCAGAAATCGGTTGCTTTCATGTTGGACCCAAAGCGTAAAGGAAAAATTAAAAATGCAAAAATCCAGCTTTGGCGTGCCGAGCTAGGCACATTTAGTTACGAAATTCAACACAAACCTGGCATTGATAACGTCGCTTCTGATACATTATCCAGAATTTGCGGTTCCACAAGTATTTCGAACCTCCAACGAATTCACGAGACACTGGGCCACCCCGGTATAACCAGACTGTCGCACTTTGTTAGAAGCAAGAACTTGCCGTATTCTTTAGAGGACATAAAGAATACATGTGCAAAGTGCAGGACATGTGCGGAACTAAAGCCACGCTATTACAAGAAAGAAGACGAAAACCTTATAAAGGCAACGCAGCCATGGGAACGCATCAGCATCGACTTCAAGGGACCTGTGAAAGGTAAGAACAAATATCTTCTTGTGGTGATTGACGAATATAGTCGGTTTCCTTTTGCCTTCTCGTGCAAGGATATGACGACACGAACGGTCATTTTCTGTTTGACTAAGCTCTTTTGCTTGTTTGGACTTCCAGGGTATATACACAGCGATCGCGGAGCATCTTTTATGTCGAAAGAGCTTAAGGAATACCTAACATCACGTGGTGTCGCGACCAGCCGCACGACACCATATCACCCCACTGGAAATTCCCAGTGTGAACGTTTTAATCAAACGATATGGCGGACGGTTAAACTAATGCTCAGTAGCAGCCAACTCCCAGAAGAGGCATGGGAAGAAGTACTTCCTGATGCTTTGCACTCTATCAGATCCCTACTATGCACATCCACGAATGTGACTCCCCATGAAAGGTTTCTTAACTTTCCAAGAAGGTCTATGTTGGGCAAAGCCTTGCCCAGCTGGCTGGTTAATCCTGGACCGGTCCTGCTTCGGCGATTTGTCCGTAATAAAGGAGATCCCTTATGCGATGAGGTAGATCTTATTGAAGTAAACCCAAGCTTCGCACACATTCGGTTCCCTGATGGTCGAGAATCGACGGTTTCAACTAAAGACCTCGCTCCTTGTCCAGCGCCATCAGAACCTCCCGATGGAACCTTAGAGGCCACCGAAATCTCATCAACTCCATCCACACAAGACATACCTCCCCAGACCCACCCCCCGAAAGTGCGAATACTCAAGCGAACGAAGCAGATTCACTCGCAAATCAAAACACTGAAACACTTCGCAGGTCTACCAGAGACAGGAGACCACCCGATCGCTATGGCGATTATGTATAAGTTATATATGAATTTATTTGGTGGGGTGAATGTGATAAACGCGTATTGCGCTCGCCCTAAGCATGATTGCTTCCCGAGCTTTGCTCCACGTTGATTGGCCCTGCTTAGAGCCTGTTACCAACTACTGCATTGTGGCGTGTATAGCGTTGTGTGCACATTCAGTGTATAGCGTTAAGTGCATTGTCAGTTTGTGTAAATTAACGTGTATATTATTTTGTAGATTCGTAGTTGAATAAAACCTACACTGAGTACATATTAAGCGTACCATAGGTCACAACAAACTCCACCCCAATTCAATTCGAAGATATTATCTTACCAACAATAAAACGCTGAACCCCTACTTCTTCGACAACTGGAAACATTCCGACAATCTATACAACCCCACCAACACCAGCACCTCATCACTCAAACAAGTCGACAGAGCCAATTGAAAATTCAACCTCTGACCCAACAAACACAAACGATAACCCTGGACCCTTCAAACTTCAACCAAAATCAACAACCCCCACCACATCCTCTGCAGCGTCAACAGACAACTCCCCGGAATCGGCGTGCTATATTATCAATAAAGCACACAAAGAATACGTTAGAAACCCAAACACCAATCCACCACCATACATACAAAGAACCGTCAAAGAACTAAAAACGCAATTTTTTGAATTTAACAAGGATAACTCACCCAAAAAAAGAAGATTCGAAGATACTCAACAATAGTGTTCCTAAACACCAACAAGAACTACAAACAATAAACACATAGTTTTTCAACATCGGCCCATACTATTAATTTGCAATGGATGGACATGAAATAGATAATCTAATAATTAATTCGTACCCATTAAATATTGCAACCATTAATGTTAATGGTTTAAAATGTAAAATAAATAATGTAAACAACTATATAGAAAATAATAATATAGATATCTTATGCATTCAAGAGACTCACCGTGTGGATAATACAACTATTTCACGACTGCGATCTCTATCTCCATATTGTATATTCTTCAACACCATCATATCGAATTCCACACAACATCGATGCAATCATGGCACTGCTATATATGTACGAAATCATATATCAAATTCGTTTACTATTAATCATACTATACTGGTGGAAAATATGATCCATAAAATATCCCTTACCAATCGCAATCTCCAACTTAATATTATTAACACGTACTTACCATGTGGGAATTTAAATAGAAATAAACGCAGCGAATTGATTAACTTAATTAACGAAAATATAATTACGTCACAATATACTCACTCGATCATCCTAGGTGACTTTAATATGCTCCTAAATCCCCTTGACATCAAAGGAAACTTTGATCATCGCTCCAAACCTGATCGTCGAGCCTGGCGTACTCTGGAAAAAGATAAATCAATTAATGATGCGTTTCGTAAATTAAATAAACTCGAAATTAATTATTCACGCATAACTAACACCACGGCGACACGAATCGATCGCATATATATAAGTAAAAATTTAAATAGCTTCGCAACTCGATATATTCATGTCCGAAACTTCTTCTCCGACCATAACCATTGCCCCTAACTCTCGATTAATATAGAAAATTCTAAAAAATGGGGACCCTCTTTTTATAAATTAAATAACTCCTTATTAACTAATAATGATCTAATTGATAAAATGGCCCTTTTCTGGAAAAACTGGACATATGAAAAACGTAAGTATAGTAACATTCTAAATTGGTGGGATGACGGCAAACAAATGCTTAAACACATCACTATAGATTACTCATACGGAAAATCGAAACGTGAAAAACAAAATTATGAAAATGCTGTCCAAAAACTATCTGCTCTCCAGCGCCAACTGGAGACGGCATCCAGAAATAAACAAATATCTATCCTTAAACATAATATAAACATTTATGAATCTTCCATAAACACGGGTGCCATCATTCGCTCCAAGGTCAAATTTATTTCAAACGAAGAATCTCCTAATAAAGAATTTTTTGTTTTTGAAAAATCGCACCAAAAAAAAGATACCATATATCGAGTTAAGGATAACGATGGTGACTTAACATCTGATCCCAAAACCACCATTAAAGCTATTGTTAATTTCTATACCAACCTATGGGGAAAAACACCCTCTACCATTAACCCCGATAATTATTTACGTTGTCTTACTCCTATTAACTTTGAAGATGAACTCTCCATATTAACACAACCGGTAAACATATTAGAAATCGAAACCGCAATTAATGAGGTACGTGACAATAGCACTCCTGGCAGCGACGGACTCACATACCTTCTATATAAAAAACTTTTTCCTATTATAAAATACGATTTAGAAGAACTATATAATAATATCTATTTAAAACAAACTTTAACAAATAGCATGAAAACGGCGATCGTCAAACTGATCTATAAAAAAGGTGATAAAACGGACTTAAAAAATTGGCGCCCCATTTCGTTATTAAACTGCGACTATAAAATCCTTAGCAAAATAATTAGTAATCGCTTCGACTTAATCATTAATAAAATAATTAGTAAAAACCAAAAATGCGGAATCAAAGGACGAAAAATTAATGATGCCATGTACAATATTCAAGCAGCAATTAACTCCGCAAAACATTTTAATCATCCATTTACGGCAATTGCAATTGACTTTGAAAAGGCTTTCGATCGTACTGACCCCGAATTTATTATACAAATATGTCTAAAATTAAATTTACCCCGAACCCTTATTAACTGGATACGTATTATATATAACGATGTAAACAGTCGAATAGAGATTAACGGAGCATTCACGCCTAAAATTCATATTAAACGAGGGATAAGACAGGGTTGTCCCCTTAGTATGGTACTATTTTTAATCTCTATGGAAGTAATTACTCGTAAACTTAACTATAATAATAAAATAATCGGGTATCGACTAAATAATATTGAACTTAAATGTGAGCAATATGCTGACGATTTAACTATACTATCTGGCCATAATTCATCGATCCCTGAAATTTTCAAGGAATTGGAAGAATACGAACAAGTATCTGACCAAAAAATAAACCTAGTAAAGACTAAAGTAATAAGTAATGATAATTTATCCATTCATATTCTTCGCAGATTCTATCCAACTATTGAAATTGTCGAGGTTATAAAAATTTTAGGAATATTTTTCGCCCTTTCACATGACTGTACAGAGCAAAATTGGGATAAATATAAAAATCATATAATTAATACTTTACGCATAAATAAACGTCGACAATTAACTTTAAATGGTAAAAAACAATTATTAATACGCTAATCTTACCGCAAATAAACATGGTAGGAGATATTCTTCCTATGAATAAAGCGACCCTTCAGCGAATCAATTCGGAAATTTATCAATTTGTATGGCATCCCTTAAAAATGGAAATGATTCAAAGAATAAAACTTAGCTCCCCGTATAATCATGGTGGACTGCAATTTCCGGACATTAAAACAAAATTAGACGCTCTAAAATCCACTCGCTTATATCGCCTAAAACATTTGACTAAAACAACTGAATTATGGCACGAATGGGCACGATTTAATCTAGGCTCAACTATGTGCTCTCTAAATAAATTATTATATAGTAACAGCCTACCAAAACGCGGCCTTTCCCGACTCCTTCTATCGTGACGTTCGGCACGCATATTATAAACTGAAACGATGTGAGTATAACTGGGAAAACGGAAAAATAAAGGATTTCTATAACGCGTTAATCGTTCAACTTACGCCGATATACAATATCGAATTTAATAATAAACTTATTCCATGGAAATATATAAATCTACAATCAAAAGCAATTAAACCCTTTTTGTCCAACGTCGATCGCGATATAGCATATAAAATAGCACGTAATCTCTTACCTCATGGTGATTGGTTTCGAGCAAGAAATATCCGTTCTCATCACGGTGGCACTATATACATCCGTGATTGTAAATTCTGTAGAAATAAAGACGATAATTATTCTCATATTTTAATAAATTGTAATGTGATACGCACAGTGATAGACGAGATACATAATTACGCGAATAAAATATCGTTTAAAACCTATAATCGAAATGATTCCTTAATATCTATACAATAAAACGGATCTCGCAACAAAAAGACGAATTGCTACTGATAAAGCTATCTAACATTAACTAAATGCGAAATGATCATTATGCAAAACGCAAACTCGATTATTTCAGAATAAATATATGTGGAATAACGACGCATATTCGTCCGAAAAATTTTATGGATCGTCAAAACAAAATTCAAATTATATATTAGAAAAATGATTGTCAAATATGATGTCCAATACATATATGATAAATTTAAAATTCTTCCCGATTTTAACTCATATGTACTTTAATTTTTTTTCAATTATAACTTACAAGGTGCATTACAGAGACTCTTTAAATTAATTATTCATAAAATAGTATATAATATACCCTGAATTTCATAAAAGCAGGTCTTCTATTTGTGGGAGACTTTTTTCATGCAGATTCTGATGTTCTTCTTCGAAGCTTCCCCGTCTTTCACCGTGTTTCAACTTCACCAAATGTTCTCCAATTATCACCAAACCTGTTAAAGATTAAATAATTTTAATTATAATTGCCACGTATATACAATTGTAAATATGTAAATATGTAGATATGTAAATTGACAATATGTAAATATGTATGCTACTGTATTGAATTGTGCTACTTTATTATTTGTCATTATTATGTACGGCCGGGTTTCCGGTATATGTGAATTTGTCGCCCAATAAAAAAATTAAAAAAAATTTTTTGCAATCTCTGTATGTGAAAGAAATTTTTTACTTACTCTGCACAAAAACATTGACCACAACCAACAACACTGTTAACTTAACTACATATGGAAATAAAACTTTCTCAATTTTTTTTTTATAATAATCAATTAAAAATTTGAAATATTCTAAAAAGAGTGGAAATACCAAACCGACCACTATCCTATAACACAAACCGCTAACCATTACTTCATGCCCCTCTACCAATGTTCATGAAGATATAACTTGTGTGAATGATTCAATCATATGTAGTTTTTTCTTTTCTGTCTTTTCCAGCTTGGTACTAATACAGTGCCGGTATGGGTTACTAGCATTAATTTTCCAGATTGTCCAACACATCTGACAAATCTTCTGTAATTTCACAAAAAGACAAACTCAGATCTTAAATCTCTCTCTGTCAACATCTCGTGTACCCATACCTGTCTAGAAAAAAACCAATAGAAATTAACTATCAAAATACTGTATTGTATTGGTATACACATCCATACAAATATATATATTTAATATATAGTGAGAGTGACCGACCAGTTCGAGAAGCCATTTTAACAAGGTCTCGGGAGTGCATGACTTAATAATTTGTAGTTTTTGCAGTGTAGGCCTAATCCACAACATTGCAAAAAAACTAAACAGGGTACCAATATCATTGTGCACTGATCAATTAATATATTTGAAAGTTTAACAAGAAAGTTTTTAAGTAACGGTAATAACGAGAGTGAATGGCATATATATATATATATATACCAAAACAAATATGGCGTTAACTGAAAATCCAACAATTTACAAAAAACTGGCAAGATACTACAGCAAAACAGGAAGGCACAAAAAACACATAAGTTATCTAGTTTGGTGCCTCCAGTATGACTAGTCAACTCCAGGGTTTTATCGGTGCCTCCTAAATTTTGAAGTTAAATAATATTCTATTATACCGGCACTGCTTTTTGTGTAATCTTACTTCACTTGAAAGTGAAACAATACAATAATTAAATTAAATAGCCTAATATCTTACCTTCCAGGATCACACTCAGTTTCATAATGTATGCTTTAATTACTTTATTGGTTTCCTCAACGTTTTTTAACTTTAATGCCTCGTCCATATTTAGGCTACAAATCCTACAATTTTAAATAAAGTTGGTTAAATATGAGTCTTGGACCTAATCCACAAAGCAAAACAACAATACATCTATCCCAGGCTAAATTCTTAACCAAACTATGCTGCAATATTAAAAAAATGCATTTTTTTGCTTTTAACCAGATTTGTAGCTGTGCGGCTTCTGCGGCAAAGTAGAAATTTTTCTACTCTGCCGCAAGCGCCGCAGGACCGATAAAATTGACCGCTTATTGGCGCACAAGCCGCTCAAAAACCCCGTTGCGGCGATGTGTGCACTGACACGCGGCAGAGCCGCGCCGTAAGCACTCTGCGGCAGCCGCAGACGGGTATGTGTGCATCCGCATTAACTTACCTTGTAAATCCAACCAGAATAGTATCGCATGTGATATTTGCAATTACTGGCTGGCTACATGCAAAATGTTTAAATATTAATGAGCATGATCGTGCCGATTTTGCCACTGATCAGCTTCCATACTTTTGTTTGGTTTGCATGGAGGAAAATGTACCTTTTCAAGCCATAGCTCAGAGTACATTTATTGAAACTATATCAAGAAGTCATGCAGCAGTGCACAGTGACTATTTCCAGTGCATTAACAATGACATTAAAATTCTTATGTAGAAAATGAAACCATTGAATCGATAAGTAGTAATAAGTTAGAAACATGGATAAATCTTGCATAGTTGGTGTGTTCTATAGACGACATTCTTCAGCTATTTTTAGCTTGTTTCAAACTAGTATAAGCAATTTATTAGATTTATGTGGTGACTTCAATATAGATCTGATTAAATGCTGTACTAACCATAATAGCAACAATTACTTTAATACATTATGCAGTTGTGTCTGCAAATAACTACTAATCCTACAAAAGAGTAACACCCCATAGTGCTACACTTACAGATCACAAGCATGAGATTATTAGTGGAATTTTAATTACTGATATAAGCGACCACTTTCCAACTTTTATTATTATAAAATCAAAATCAACCTAGTAAACAATATTTTAGGAACATTTACAATTTTAATGAAGAAAACTTCTTGGATAAGTTACACAACAAGTTGTTTCGGGAATTCCCCCAGAACTTGCTAAACACTGATGGTCCATCAGTAAATTAAAGCCCCCATTAAGACCAGTATCCAACCGAATTCTAAAGCTAAAAACGAAACCCTGGTTAACTAAGGGGGTTACTAAAAAGCATAAAAATTAAAAATCAAATGTACTACTACTTAACCTAGAGGTCCAGAGAGCATTACTTTTCCCAGTATAAAGTTTATCGAAACAAGTAAATCATCTTATTGCATTAGCTAAACTAATGTATTATAGAAATCGTCTTCATCTTTACAATAAAATACTGCTCTAAACAATGGGAAACAATCGGGGAATTAGTAGTCACTTTTAAAAGCAAGCGTAAATGGGGGGGGGGGCCTTCTGTAATAATTGGTAAAAATATTGAGATGTAATAAGCGATCCATTTCAAATTAGTAATAAGTATGGCGGCCTCCGCCATACCGAAATCAAACTGCCCTTCCCAACAGCACATGAAACGGGCAAGTTCTTGATGAAATACTACATGATGAAATACATAACTTGCATCAATACGGCTTTCGTGAGCAATGCTTTACTGTGGATGCTGTCTGTGATGTTTATAATCAACTTCTGTTAAGCTCTGAAAATAAATTTTATAGCTGTTGCGTGTTTTTAGATTTATCAAAAGGCTTTCGATACGGTTGACCACCAAATACTGTTAGGAAAACTAAAATACAAATATTTGTATATGTCAAAACAGTGAAATCTGAATCAAGTATGATTACATACATGGTGTTCCACAGGGGTCAATTTTAGGTCCATTATTATTCCTGCTCTATATTAATGCCGCGCTGTGATCGTGCTCTATATTAAAGAGCCGCGCTGTGATCGAGGTTATCCGCAGGCCTGAATGACCGCTTAAGGTAAGCTGTCACGCGTGTACATTGGTTTAGTTAGGCTATATGAGAAAAAACGAAAATACAACGCTCCTGCAGACCTTTTATTACTAATTCACCTCTAAACTGGCTGGCACATGATTGCATACAACGCATATAGGCACGAAAACTCAACAACGTCAATGACGTAATACGGGAAATCCCCTAACATAAAATGAAATGCATATCTGCTCATAACTTTTTAACAAAAAAATATTGGACGAAACTTGATTTGATTTTTGAAATCAGCGTATTTTTTTCCATTTATTAAGATATTCCTAAAATTGACTTCAGTTCCCCTTTAATAGAGAGAGTTGCGTCATTGAAAATTAGAAGAACTGTTTGTGTCCAAATTGTCTACAAGCCCAGTGCGCAGTTTTAGACAAATGTGTATAAAATTAATGCGTACGGGAGTTTGTGAGGTTATTTACTAATGTTTGGACTGTTGTACTTTGCTTATTTAATTGGAAAATTGTTCTGTTGCAAATATATATTACTTAGACTGTGATTTTATTAGCACTAGGCTATTAGGCCTACAGTTGCAGGACTTGAACCAAAGAGTTTTCTCAGCAACTGTGGTGAACTCATAAGGTTATTTGAGTTTTGCTAGTCTCCTGTCAGATGGTAGGGAGATAGGCCTAACATTACTTTCTTTGCTGCTGCTACAGGATTTAGGGTTGTGTAATATGGCCTAGAGAAGTCGCATTTTCTTGCCGGCTATATGGAATATCTTAGGGAACTTGCAAGAAAACTTCAAAAGTCAAGACAAGCATATGCTTTTAACTTTTTAGATAATCTTTCCAAAAGGGATGAAATTATGCAGTTCAAACCCATTGGGATAATAAAGTCGACAAACATTAATGAAATTCCAACAGAATTTTAGTAGTAGACAATGAAAAGTGGTGTCTCGAACATATCATGCAACTGATTTTACCTACCAGTTATTAAATAAAAAAACTGCATCATGTTTGTTTGAGAAGTCTGACAGAGGTAAAACGTTTAAATTGAAAACAGATTTTACATCATAGCAATAAAATGACAGGGTGTAGTGCTTGGGGCTGCACAAACCGCACTAAAAATAAGAAAAAAATGTTTAGATTCCCAAAAGAAAAAGGAAAGCGAGCTTTGTGGAAAGCAAAATTAAACAGAAAAAAATGGGAAGTTACAGACAATTCTCGTTTATGTAAAATTATAGCTTAACTAAGTATTCAAACTGTAAGTAAGCATTTTGACTCATAGGAGAGAAATTGTACTCCGAATACCATGCTAAGAACTCACTAGGTTGTTGGTAAAACAGGACAGGACACAACAGAACATTACAGGACACAACAGAACAGGACAATGGAATATTACAGAACAGGACATATCAATGACATTTAGACTTTTTAGTGTAGGCCTAACTAAACATTGCTAAAAAATTAAAATGCAACAAAGTTAATACACATTTTCTTCGGGACCATTTTCACTGCAGTCAGTTCCAACGCTGTTTGCTCATAAAAAATACAGAGTCCTCGGAAATCACCTAAAAAAGAATAAATTTACTTGCTGCACAGCAGAAAAAACAACTGCTTGTTCAAGAGCATTCGTACTGCCAACTTTCATCACCTGCAGTTATAGAGACGAGTGAAGCCGAAGAAGAAACTATTGAAAGTTGGGATCCCATTTGTTACAGTTATTTTTATTCCATCATTTAAATAATTTGTTGTTACATAAAAGTTTGCTAAGTTACTTTTAAAGTTAATTTTTATTCAGTATTCTAGATACAATGCAAACTTTTTTAAAGGCACATACCGGCTGGCGTACATTTCTTCCTTTGTTCACAAGTTCCTTTTTTGCAGTAAATCACGACACTACACCACTCGGCCTGGAAATCCTGCGTTTAAAAAAAGAGTTAAGAAAAGTCAGACGCCAAAAAAAATTGTTAGCAATGAGAAAACAAGCACAGGAAAAGGCTTATTTATCTTTTTTTTATCCTGACCAGATAAAAGCCTTAGAAAGAAAGGCAACCAATGGAATGTTGTGGTCCGCTGAAACTGTTCAGAAAGCTTTAAAACTAAGGTTTGCATGTGGAGCAACAGGCTACAATTTACTAATCAAAACTCACACCACCCATTGCCCTCGCAGACAATCAGCTTCAAACCAAGTATTCTAAACCAGGTATTTAAACTTCTTCAAATGAAAGTGGAAAACTTGAAAGCAGAAGAGCGCATTTGCTGCCTTACCTTAGATGAAATGAATGTCCATTACTCCAAGTGTTGAGTATGATGCATCAAATGGAGAGTTGCTCGGAGCAGTAACATTGCCAGGTCACACTGGTACAGCAAACCATGCCCTTGTATTCATGCTGGGTGGAATAATAACACGCTGGAAACAAACAGTTGCATATTATTATACATCAAATTCTACGGATGGAAGCAAATTTAAACCTATAATAATGGACTTACTGCAAAAATCATGGGAAATTGGTTTGCAGGTAATCGCAGTTACAAGTGACATGGGGGAGTAGTTTTGGAATTATTTGTAACAACTATGCACAGACTGTCAACAAGATTGTTGTTAATCCAAGTAAAAAAACAGTGGATTTACATTTCCTGGCTGATGTTCCCCATCTGTTGAAAAATTTGAAAGCCGCTCTCATCAATAACAAAACGTTTACAATATCAGATGATATTGTAAAATTCTACAATCTTGCTTCAAATAATGTAAACTTAATACCAGTAAAGGATTTATGCCATTTCCAAGACACTAAAAACAGCTGAAACTTGCACCCAAGCTCAAGGCAGAGCTGTTCCAACCATCTCATTTTGACAAAATGAAAGTTTCTATTGCCCTTCATTTGTTCGACACAGCTGTTAGTGCAGGCATAAAAGGTTACTCTGACACCCATCTCACTACAGCATGGTTCCTGCAAACCTGCAATCGGTGGTTTAGTTTGATGTCAAGTCGCCACCCAGCAGCAGTCGTGGCCGTAAGTAGAATGCAACCAGACAAGTAAGTACAAAGAAGGAATTCAATTTCTTCGCTTATTTATTGATATTTTTTTAAATCAATTAAAATTAGTAAAAAGGGGATTTGGAAACCTGTTCAAACAGGAATCATTTGATCAACAACCTCCATTTTGAATATTCAGTCTGAGCTACTTGATCGTGTACTCACCTCTAGGCTCACACAGGATTGCCTTGAAAATCTATTCAGTTTTGTTCGCTAGAAAAATCCCACCCCATCTCCTCTTGAATTTTTAAATATGCATTGAAAATGGTAAAAGTGTTGCCCAATTTCTGCATACTTCTTCCGGGGGAAACTATCAAAAAGATGACGCTCAATACTTGGCAGAATTTTTACAACAGCCAGCACAACCGGCAGCAGCATCTGATGATATACCGTTACCTGAAGTTGACATGCAACTATCTTTGGAACCATGCAACTTTGACAAGAGTGATCTCAATAGTTTGTACTATTTGGCTAAGTACTGTGTTTCTAGAGTAAAAAAACATCAAATAACATGCAACAAATGTATGGAGGAAGTTCTTACCTCTCAACTATCGAGTGTACAACTGTTGCATGATGATTCTATACAGCTCACAAAATTAAAAGATTACACTGGAAACTCTCTCGTTGAAGTCTCGGACAAAGTTTTCAGCATAATTTCAAATATCAGAATCAACCATGAGACTAATTGGGGAAGCTAAATTAAAAGCAAAAAAGTTATTTTAAAACAAGTGTCGGCAGCCACCGAATCTTTCCAATTTCCTACTTGCCACAGTGTTAAGATTTAAAAATCTTAAAGAGATTCATTCGTCCATGTCCGCTTACAAATTATTTGCAAACAAATGAGAGAAAAAAAAAAGAATTTAAAGCTAGCCGAGAATTAATTGACTGTCCACTTTCTTTTAAGGGTATATTGGCTTATAAACAGCATTGCATTGCATATGCAATCATTCCTACTCAATAACAGATGTATCTGATGACATGGACTGTCTGGTTTACAATATGGAAAACAATCCAACTAGCTTGAGGGCAATAGAAGATAAAAGTTTAGATTCCAATAAAGAAACTGGAACACCTGAAGATAATAGACTTGATATCACGGAAATAGCTCAATGTATGCTGGTGAACCTCATTGTTCGGTGGAAGATCCTTGAAAATTTAATTCTGCAAAATTCCTTGTGGTATTTAAAGAGAAGCACAAACTTACTAAAGTATGTATAAACTTTACACTTGTAGGCTAGGTTAAAGTACAAAGTATTTGATGAGGATTTACATCAATTTCCTTTATTCACATAAAAAGTATATTTAGATAAATACGGGTACTGGTACATGCGATTATATATTTGTTTGTGTTTCTTATTCATAAGGTACAGTAATGTTTCTTCTAGGTTGCTGTTGACAGTTTGGCAAAGGAGCTTAAGCACATACTACAAAATGTGTGGGGGGGAATTTCAAAGCATGTTTCAAGTGACTTACAGCAAGAACTGTATTATAGTAAAAGTAAATTTTGCTGTAAATTTCTTTCAAAATTTAAATACTACTGGCCAACGCAAAACATACATGATTGAACATTTTCCATTTGTATATCCTGACGAAATAATCTTAGGATATGCACCACCAGCATTTACAGGTGTGTCTCATAACCGAACAGTTGGAAACAAGTCTATGTTACTTACACAACAACTTTTAAAACCAAATTGTAGTGAAAACACACATCTCACTGATTTTTGTAATGGCAAGATATTTAATCAACATTCTGTGTTTAATGGCATGGCTACATCTTTACAGATTGTGTTGTTTTATGATGATGCCCAAGTATGTAACCCTTTGGGGAGCAAAACAGCTGCCAACAAATTGGGTATTTTTTATGTCACTTTTGCTAATATTTCTCCGCAATTCCGCTCTAAATTGGACAGTGTTTTTTTGCTTGCTATTGCATAAGTATGTGATATTGTTAAGTTGGTTGGTTACGATGTTGTTCTGCAACCGTTTTGTGAAGAAATGAGAAAGTTATCATCTGTCGGCTTTGTGTATAACATTGGTGATCAGCAAGTGCACATATATGGTGCATTAGCAGCTGCCCATCAGTTGCTTGGGTTTAAAGAAGGAGTGGGGTTTTCTAGAAAAAAGTGTCGAAATTGTATGGCGGAATATGAAGATATTCAAACCAAATTTAGTGAAATTGAATTTGAAATGAGATCGCTAGATGTTCACAAATCGCACTGTTCTGCATTACATAGCAACTCCAATTCATCCGTTGCTTATGGCATTAATCGATATTCAAAATTCTTTTCGCTTCCTCATTTTGATCCAACATTGTGCACACACACCACAAGATATTATAATGCATGTCATTCTTGAGGGTTGTATACCATATACCATGAAGAATCTGTTGCTGCATTACATTAATAGAAATGCATTTACTCTCTCGACTCTAAATGCACGCATTCAAAATTTCCCATACTGTTATTATATGCAGACATGCCAAGTAAGCCCAGCATTATTAAACCAATTCCTTTGGAAGACAGCATTCGACAATTTTCATCACAAATGTGGCTGCTTGGTAGAATCCTGCCATTACTGATCGGGGATTTTGTTGATTTGAGTGATGACTTCTGCCGTTGCTTTTCTTTACTCCTAGAAATAACCAGTCTTGTAACTTTCTTCTCCCGCTATACTACCAACGGATATTTGCCATTTAAGACAGAATATCAAATTCTATCTTCACCTATTCCGACAATGCTTCAGTACTGTCAGTCAGCATCATTCCAAAACAGCATCACCTTGTTTGTGCACATTCCAACCAATATTCAGAACTTGGGACCTCCAGTTCTTTATTGGTCCATGCGCTTTGAAGCAAAGCATTCATACTTCAAACAAATAAGTAGGACTGCAAGCTTCAAAAATATTTGTAAATCACTCAGTGAGACTTTATTCGAAAGAAAAACATCGACCGAAAAAAATGGATTGAAGTAGAAAAAGATTTTGGATTAGTCGACGTGCATAGGAAATTAAAGAATGGGGAAATAGTATTTACCCGAATAGTCGAAAATAAATCCTCCCGTCTTGACCGTTTTTATGCCAACCAAGATGCTCTAAAAAATATTAAAGATATTAAATATGTACGGAATTTTTTTTCTGACCACAATAATTGCCCTATAATAAAAGTAATGTTAATCTCACATAAAAAATGGGGGTTATCATTTTATAAAATAAATAACTCTACTAAAAGATAACTATATAATAGAAATAAATAATAAGCATTCGTTGGAAACTGTGGAACAGGCAAAAACGCAATTACGGGAAAATGGAGACCTGGTGGGAAAAGGGTAAAATAATGATAAAAAATGAAATACAAGACTATTCTCAAATGAAGAGAAAATGGGAAAAGGAAAAATATCTTAAATCAGCGATTCAATTAAAAAAAATGGAAAAAAATAATAACATATCATCTCATGACTATAATTTAATAACTCTTGAAAATAACGTTAAAGCCTATGAATTCCAAATTAATCGCGGGGCATTGATTAGATCCAGAATAAAAGAAATTGAACGGGAAGAAACACTCAACCAAGATTTTTTCCATTTTGAAACGATTGAACAAAAAAGAGATGCAAGAATGAACTAACTCAAACTCCCCAAGAAACCATCGAAGAAGTTTATAATTTTTATAACAATCTGTGGGGCATCACTCCAATAACGGAAAACCAAGATTTATACCTGTGTAATATTCAACCTATTTCTATAAATGACGACGATTTTAAATTACTTAATCAACCAATTAACAATAATGAAATTAAAATAGCCATAGATAATCTTAATAAAAATAGTTCACCAGGTTGTGATGGGATAACATCGGAATTTTATAAGAAAATGGATGATTCTTTTTTTAATGATATGGCAGAATTATATAATACCTTGATATTTACTAAAATAATGCCTAAATCTATGCGTACAGCTATTGTTAAACTTATATATAAAAAGGGAGAAAAAACGGATTTAAAAAACTGGAGACCAATCTCATTATTAACGACAGATTATAAGATTCTGAGCAAAATAATAAAAACAGACTTAATATAATATTGGGAAAGATAATTAGCGGGAATCAAAAATGTGGTATTACGCAAAGAACAATAGACCAATGCATTTACAATCTACAAAGTGCAATAGACTCTGCCAAACACTTGAAAAAAAAGTTAACGTTAATTAATGTCTATAGAATATGAAAATGCTTTTGATAGAATCGACCATAATTTCATTATTAAAATCCTTCATAAATTACAAATACCCCAATATCTTATCGACCTTATTAAAATATTATATCATAAAATAACTAGTAAAATAGAAATTAATGGAGCCTTTACAAAAGAAATAACAATAAAAAGGGGAATTCGGCAGGGTTGTCCAACTAGCATGTCCCTTTTTTTAATCGGTGTGGATGCACTTACCAAAGCAATTAATAACAATCCATTAATAAAAGGATATAAACTAGGACCAATAAATTATAAATTAGAACAATACCCTGATGACGTCACATTTTAATTGGAGATATTAATAGCTTGCCAGAAATAAAGAATGAACTCGAGAAATATGAAAAAGCGTCGGGCCAAATAATTAATAAAAATAAAACACAATTTTTGTCTAACGATCAAGAATTAGTTGGGTATATTGATAAACTTAACATGGGTAATAATAATGTAGATGTAATTAAAATTTTGGGAATTCATTTTAGTTTTAAACATGATTGCGGAAGTAAAAATTGGGAAAAATCAAAAAAGGGTATACAATATGTATTCGCACTCCACCGCCAACGACAACTCACCCTCGCAGGAAAATGCCACTTGATAAACGCCCACATTGTTCCACAGTTTCTTCACCCTGGAAAACATACACAAATTATTAAAAAATATATTAACGAAATAAATCGAATGATTATTCCAATTTTTATGGTTTCCTAGCAAAATCGAAAAAATAAAACGTAGTAAACTCATAGATTCAATAAAAAATGGAGGAAGAAATATACCCGATATTGAAACAAAAATAATTTCTTCCAAACTCTCTAGAATCTTTGAATTAAAACAATTAAGTAAAATAGAAAACATTATGGCAAGAATGGTCCAGATTACAAATGGGTTCAATCAACCATGAAATTTATTAATCCCCTATTATATACTAATTCAGCCCCTAATACCTCCTCCCCCAACGATTTATACCGAATTATCCGAAATAATTTTTATAAATTAAAACGTAAGGATTATAAGTTTGATAGTGCTAAACTAAAGCCGATATATGAAATCCTAATTCAAGAAAAAATAACGCCTAATATAATTTCTAAACTACGATTTCTATTTAACAACTTAGAACGAGATACTAACTATAAAATAGCAAATAGGGGATATTTCTTTGGTGATTTTTTTAAGAAACATTCCCTTAATAATATTTATAGAAATAAAATAATGATACGTAATTGTAAATTTTGTCGATGTCCAATTGATAACATAATTCACTTATTAACAGAATGTCCAATAAGTAAACAAATTTTTACGAATCTTATATATAAATACGCTAACCAAATTTTTTCTAACTAGAGTAACTTAAGTAATCAATTAATCTTATATAACTGTTCAGATAAGGAACAGAAAGTTTAACTGGGAATAATAAAATTATTATCGCTGGCAAAATTACATATCATTAACTATAAGAAATATCTAGATTTAAAAAATACTTACTGCTGGCACAATGAAAAATTTATCCGGAAAGCTCTATGGGTAGTGAAAAACAAATTCCGCATTTATATCCGAAAATGTTGCATCAGAGAAAGTTACGAATTTGTTATGAGATCATTTCAAATTTTGCCAAAATTAAGAATGGACGAAATTTAAAATCGGAATATTACTGTTTTTTCATTAATCTTATCATAAAATAATTATTTAACATAGCTTCATATAATAATAATAATAAAGCACCTAAAGTTTTGCTGCATTTTTATTTTATATATTGTGTTGTTGTTTTTTATTCACCATATAAAGCACGGTTCAAGCAAGGGATATAACCGGATCATATCCACTAAATATAAGTATAATATTAATGTTATAAAATATAACAAAATGGTGTAAATTCAAATATTTAAATGAGTACCTTTACTGCCGATTTCCATTGTAATTCCACAGACAAACTTCATTCATCGGTTCATCACATCTAATTAATCATCACCACAACATCGCCCCATCACCAACCGCCATCATTGCTTCTGTATATTAAATTGTATAAATAATGTTTATAACATAACTTTTAATAATAAAATAACTTATTTATGCCACGCTTTCTTTTTTATGCATATATAGATAATTTGTTAGTTTGAAATCACTAAACACTAAATAAAGCTCGTCTTAAGCAAGGGATGTATCTGGATCATATTTACTAAATATAAATAAAACATCATATTATTAAATATAACTAATACTATCAATCAAAATATTTCATAAATTACCTTTACTGCCGATCTTCCTTATAATTCCACAGACAACAATCAATATTTCTTCCTTCATCGATCAATTTAGCACATCTCGTCTTCAAAATACCATCGCCCCAACAACTTCATCATTGCTTCTGTAATATGTATAAATAATTTGTTTTGTTAAATAATAATAAATATGTTTTTGTTAGTAATAAGGTGTATATAATTATAATGTGTATATATATTAATGTAATGTATATTAATGTGTATAATCAAAGGTATTATTTTGCGTATTATTCATTATGTACGTGTAATTAGTCGCCCAATAATAAAAAAAAAAAAAACTCAGTGAGAGGAACCAGTGGAAATTATGTATGACACTTCTGGATAACCAAGACTTATTTTCTGAATTATGGTTTGCGACTTTCCTAAAGAGGAAAGGGTGGTCATTATCAACAACTTCTCTTGTTTAAGTAATATTGTGTGTGTGCTATGGATAAAAAAAGAATGGGACAAAGTATAAAATTGATTGTTTTGTCACATGTGATTCACACAATGGCTTACCTCTTTTTGGCACAATACTTAAAATTCTGAACTTTGAACCGGAATCTTACTGGCTCCTTATCAGTGTATATATAAAAAAAACCTTGGAAGGTGTACCCTTGTTAGCGCCTATGTATTGGAGGTTTCAGATCGGAATACCTTGGTGCGTATTCAGGATTTGTTGTTTTTTGACCCAATATCTGTATATTCTTTTAAAGAAAGCAATATGCCATAATTAAGTATGATATTGCTGCCTATGTTAAATGATAAAAATGTCTAATTATTGTAAAACTACTCATTTTTACTGGTGACTGGACAGTTACCACCCGGGCATCTAGGCCTACCACCCCAATTAAAACCACCTAAATTATTATAGTTGGCATCGGGAAAGTTTTTTGTTTACGTGGTAATTTCCCAGTATCAAGGACGTATCCAGGGGGTTGGGGTTTTCCCCTTAAATGTGTAAACTTGTTTATTTGACCATGTTTTAATTCATTAAATTGTGCCTAAAAGTCCATGTAGGCGCAGAAAAACATTTTTTGTCGCGTACAGTACATCTTAAGCATCCACGTTAAGTCAAAGTGGCAAAACATGTGAAACCCCTCTCCCATTTTATAGATACGCCTGTGTCCGGGTGCTAAATATCCGTGGTGGTAATTGTCGGTAACTGTACTTTCATTTTATACTAAAACTGAATTCAACCGTCTTTTGTTGTTATTTAACATTGCCACTCACTTTATACCTGCTACAAATGTTTCCCTCTAAAAATACATTTTGGATTGACTACGGTAACTTGAATTGAATTAACTCCATCTAATTGGAATGAGCAGCAAACATAGATGGCAGGTAAAAGTATATCAGCCATTAAGCTGTCTTGCGTATAAGCCAGGCTAATATGTAGCCATCAACACATTGATGACATAAATATAAGCCACCTAGCTGGCTTGCGTATAAGCCAGGCTAGTATGTAGCCATCAACACATTGATGACATAAATATAAGCCACCTAGCTGGCTTGCGTATAAGCCAGGCTAATATGTAGCCATCAACACATTGATGACATAAATATAAGCCACCTAGCTGGCTTGCGTATAAGCCAGGCTAGTATGTAGCCATCAACACATTGATGACATAAATATAAGCCACCTAGCTCAAATGCTTTTTACCTGTCATAGTCATTTTCTTTAAAACGTATACACAGTGTGTAATCGTATTGAATTTCCCAGGCCCGGTGCTAGAAACCGCGGGGCCCAATTAGAAATGTGATGGCGGGGCCCCTATTTTTCATAGCAAAATTTATGGGTGTTTATATATCATAAAATACACACCAGTACATACAAACTACAAAAATAGACATTTAATACTACTTGCTATAAAACAAATTAAAGGTAATGTGGATGCTTATTTACGATATACCGGTATTGTTTTACTTCCAAGATTCATTATGACGTAACAGGCAGACAGAAATATAAATTTGACTTAATTACGATGCATAACAAATTGATATTATGAGAAAGAATATTATTTCACTTTTTATTTTACGTTTCAGTTTTAGTAGTATTTTAAACCTCGTAATACAGAAAGATTCCCGCTAGTGCGGGGCCCCTTCAAGGTGCGGGGCCCAATTTGATCTAATCGGTCAAATCGGCCTAAAACCGGCCCTGGAATTTCCCCATCTTGCACTTTATATTTATAAATACTCTGTCGTAATTTCAGTTGAACACCTTACGCACGCCCGTGTTGGCAATAATTATTTATCCGCGGCTTCTGCGTGTTCGACCTCTGTTACTTAATTTGTGGCACATTTACTTTACGGTTTAGTGGGAGTTGTTGACTGTTCTTATAATGTTAATATATTGCGTTTCCTTTTTGTTTTAGAATAACGATCAATTAAACCTTAATAAATAAGGATTAAGACCTGAACGGCTCGATGCTGATGCTAACTCGCCAGATTCGAGCAAGAAATGGAAGCATTGGTTTCAAACATTCTCGAATTATATCGACAGCTTGGAGGAAATCACATCGGCAAGAAAGTTGAATATCCTCATAAATCAACGAATCCTCGACCTACGACGACGCCATAGCAAATTTAAATGGTATCTATGAAGTAAGTCTTCGCTAGATATCAACTTGCCATTCATAAGCAGAAATTGGAGCAGACTCTAGACGATTACTTTCAACAACTGAAGAAATTAAGCAACGATTGCAACTTTACTGCCGTTTCAGGTGCACAGTATCGTCAAGAAGCTATTCTTGACGCATTTATATCAGGAATTCATTCTAATTACATTAGGTAGGCAACGATTGCTTAAAAGCGAAAATTTAGATTTACAAACCATATGTGACAAAGCACGTTCGTTGGACGTTGCTCAAAGAAATTCAGAAAAAATTGCCACCGCTCATTTACCAATTAACGAAACCGCAGTAATTTCAGCACCTATAAAGAAGAATCGCTCCATAGAAGCCAACGATTATGCAGCAGAGGCAAATCAAAGATGTTACTTTTGTGGAAACAGTCGGCATTATCGAAAATGCTGTCCCGCAAAGGATGCGACTTGTAGTAGATGCCATAAAGTTGGTCACTTTGCCAAAGTTTGCCGTTCGTCCCCTTATAACAATCAAAATACATCAGCCGCCGTGGGTAATTCTACATTAATGGGTACCTCAACGTTACGTCCAGAAACCGGACAAATGTAAGGATTAAACTTAACGGAACACCTCTAAACGCCCTCATCGACACCGGCTCCACGAATAGCCTCGTTAGTAGTGACGTAGCAAAGCGACTTAATCTTACTGCACCGGGAGAACGCACACATATTGGTTTAGCTGTAAAGCGATGTTCTCAGTGTGGCGACTGTAGAAGTACTTCAAAGGACTTATAAAAACATGCTAATAACAGACGTTGTTCTTGGACAAGATTTTATGGAACAACATAAGAGTGTCAATATACACACTTTAGTGGATTAAAACCGTCATTATACCTTGGAGCATTGCAGTCACTTAAGTGCCCATCGCCTCCAAGATTGTTTGACTACATGACACCGGACTGTCACCCTATAGTTACAAAATCACGACGACATGCTGACAATCCATTCATAGCAGAGGAAACGAAAAGACTGCTGAGTGAGGGTGTTATAGAACCCAGTAATTCTCCTTGGAGAGCCCAAATTGTAGTAACTTCAAATGAAACCATAAAAAAACGAATGTGTATTGATTATAGTCAGACAGTGAACAAATTCACACAACTCGATGGTTATCCACTGCCACGCATGCAAGACGTTGTAGAAAAAGTTGCCAAGTTCTGCATATTCACGACACTTGATTTAAAAAACGCTTACCATCAAGTTGAACTACCTAAAGACGCCCGGCTCTACACAGCTTTTGAAGCATGTGGTAAATTATATCAGTTTACAAGACTTCCGTTTGGTTTACAAATGCAGTTCCTTGCTTTCAGCGCATTATCAATGATATGATTGTAAAGGGACTTTTGCATACCTCGACAACATAACCATCGGCGGTAAAACACAAGAGGAACACGATTTAAACTTAAAGAAGTTTCTTAAGGTAGCAGAGTCCTGCAATTTAACCTTAAACGAAAACAAGTGCACTTATTCAACTGATACAGTAGATCTGCTTGGCTACAGAATATCAAAAGATGGTTAACAGCCGGATCCAGAACGCGTTAAATCACTATTGGAGATTACCAGCACCGCAAAATGCTAAGTCATTGCAAAGGATCATCGGCATGTTCGCACATTACGCTCGATGCCTTTCCTTATCTCGTAGTGCTACGAATGCGTTCAATACACTAAAAGAGACACCAAAAAGGTAGGCCTGTGGCGCTTTGGTCTAGACAATGATTATAAAAAGAATGATATGAAACTGCTTCACGCTTGAATGATTTCCCGTTGTAAAGTCGCAAATGAGTTTCTGCACCGTCACGCATGAGAACGTGATAGAAAAGCCATTGCCGAATGCTGTAGTTTGTTCATTTTTAATGCATTTTTTGATATTTTAGCATCTTAACATTGTTATTTAGGGCAGGAATGGGACATACTGTATGTCTATACAACAAGCGGAAGTTTTACTTCGGTGTGCCTTAAGAATAGCAGTGTGTTTAAAATAGAATGAAGAGCCAGCTGGCGTTGTCTGATTAAAATCTACAATTGTAATTATAGATAATGATGTATATTCAGATTTGAACTAGAATGGCTCTTTATTTTTGGCATATTGATAAAAAAACTAATATATGTTAAAATCATTTTAATAAACACTACCCAAAGAGTTCTTGTAGCACAAGTACAGCAACTGAAACCGTCATCACACCAAGGTTTTTTCAGTTACTCACTGCAGACTGACTGCATAGCAATTATCCTATATTTCAATGTCATTTTAAAGTTACTTTACTAAAATTGGCTAAGTTTTAATTGACTAGCCCATCAGTACCAGTGAAAGCAAACTTACAGTTTAAAATTGTAATTAAACCGTTAAAATATGCTTTTTGTAGAGGACATCATAGGTAATGTAATCAGAAAACACTAATTGTATGAAGAGCTATTTATTGAATTTGCCATGCAAACTTTGTTCCCATCTGGAAGAAAACGCAAAGAACTTAGGAAAAATGACAAAGTACAAAAAAATATCCATCAAGTATTTGGCAACTCCTCAGTCAAGCAAGCTCCATTCATTCCTCTAATGTTCTGTAAGTAAAAGTTCTGCTTTGAAGGTTAATAAATAAGCTTACACCATTCAAGAAAAAATCCCTTTGTATGGAGTATATATTAACCAACCTTTTTATTTAGGTCCAAGAACTCTTACCTGTTTTATTATGATGGGTCATCTGTTGCTGCAGTAGTAAGACTACAATGGGAAGTCGAAGAGAAGAAATGCACAAAACATCATGGAAGATGTGTCTCGGTTGATTATGGTGGACATTTTTTACAGTTTATTACCAGCTATTTCTTGTCACCTAGAAATGTTACAATCATTGTAATTACCTTTTATGATGCTGTGTTATAGTGATATATTTCAGTATATTAAGTTTTCTTGATAAACAAGTGCTGGTTAATGCAAAACATAAAAATTTCATTTTAATCATTGTATTACCTAAAAAATATTATTCAATTCAAATTAATATGCCATCCTGTATTGTTAGGCATATGTTGCTATTTTATAAAATGATTGTACAATTGCCAATTATCTAAGCGATTTAACTAATAAAATATTTTGCGCAAATTATACTGTTTTAAATAAGGAATAATAAATAAATTGGACACGTTGATAGATATCTGAATCGCAATATTCTGAATAGCCTTGTAAAGTTAAAACTAAACATTGGAGTATGTGAAGCACAAGCACAATAGTTTAAGCTTTGATGTATCGACTTGGTATTTAATATACAGCTTGTGGAAGTTTTGTTAGAGCATATAAAACCGATCGATAGCAAAATATATATAATTTATTCTTTTGGTTACAGCAATCATTGTTTACAGTGAAGATAGCACGTAATGTCTAAAGAAATAGACTACTGTAGTTTTAAAACATGTTGTATACCAGGCTGTTTTAACAAGAAACCGCAATATAAAGGATCGTTATTCCGTCTACCAAGCAAAAGATTTTGCTCTGCACAAAAACAGAAGTGGGCAGAAGAACTGGAAAAGGTTATTTTGTATTATCGGTCAGATCAATACATATTGAAACAATATAGTAAAGATGATGTCAGAATATGTGAGGAGCATTTTACAAAAGACTGTATTTCATATGGTAAGAAATGTTATAAGATAATAAAATAAGTATATGCAGGAGCAGTAAATTAAAATCAGCCAACAAGCATAGTAAATTAATGAGATCTCTAACTAAAACAATTGCGATACCTCTTTTATATAGCCAACCACACACCTTAATAGCTCCATAGCCAGTGCTGCAGCATAGCCAGTTATCTGACAGCAATAGTTAACACAAAATTTTATCATAGAAATTACACACCCAACCACAACAGTACCCTCCCGCGATGGTACATTATTAGCAACAGACAACTTGTCATTTCAGGAAAGACTAAAAGGCTCATTGAAGGAAAAGCAATTCCAACAGAAAAAATGCCCATCAAAACATGTTCTAGTTCTAAAGAAATAGTGAAGCTAAGACCAAATCCATGTAAACGTCTGTGTGATCAAGGCTTAAAGTTTAAAACTTTTACCCAGCTTTTAAAAGCAAAACCACCAAAGAATTGGAGCAATGAGAGTAAACCCAGTTATTTTTCGATGAATTACAAAGATGAATTTGACCAACCTCGGTATACTTTACATATCACCTCAAATTTTGAAAGTCAAGTCACATATTACGGATGGCGAGCAAATCTTGTGTCTTCCAAGCTCAATCCTCAGTATATGACACTATAT
This sequence comes from Ciona savignyi, assembly GCA_000149265.1. Classification (NCBI taxonomy): domain Eukaryota; kingdom Metazoa; phylum Chordata; class Ascidiacea; order Phlebobranchia; family Cionidae; genus Ciona; species Ciona savignyi. The sequence continues at coordinate 256,932 of CH003200.1, forward strand.
GAAATGAGTGTTATTGTGTCAAATTTAAATATCTGTAGTGGTGTTGCCACTCACAGATCAGCAGCAATTCCACATTATGTGACAATAGCTTCAGGCCCAAGTAGAACGTCAAATATTCCTGAAGTAAAGGTGTTGGCTTGGAGGTATGTAGTAGGCAACCTAGCTGTTTAGTTTTTTACTAGTTAAGAAAGGGGATTAATATATTTCTTATAAATAACACAATATACTTTAAATATAGATAGATACTCCACAAAATCGTTACATAAGCAAATAAAATAAACATTTTATTTAGATCAGAAAATTGCAATGTGCTCTCTGATGGTGGGTCATCTGAAGGTGTTTGCAGTTGTTGTCAAAAGCAAAATGTTCAAGAAATTCGAAAACAGAAATTAAGAGATAATTACAAAAATAGCATGCAACATATTCCTCTGTCAAAGGTACAGGAAAATGGTCTTAAAAATAGAATTCAGTCCACAATCTGCAGTCAACAAGAAAGGTAAGAAACAAATTTGTTGCTGCAATAACAATACCATTTCTGCCTTGTATCTGAAAGCAATATCTTATCACATGTACATACTATGGTAAATCATGTATACTAGAATAATTAAATGAAGTGTTTAATTATTGTAGTATGAAATAATTTGGATATCTAACCATCAATAAATTATTTTCTTATAGAATTCAGAAACTGGAACATGACATTCATTCCTTATTAGACGACAAGGAGTCTCTTATTGATGTTGATATGGATTTTCAAACTGATGTATGCGCCATCGCTGAAGAAGGTACAGAGGGCCTTTTTTTAAGATAAAGCATGTGTGATGAGACCACTTCATAAATATCAAGTTTTCCACAAAGAAACTTTGTAACTGTTATTATTACATTTTATTTTATTTCAGCTGAAAAAAAAGGAGATTTAAGCGAATTCCAAACCTTGTTTTGGAGTGAACAAAAAAAGTTACTTTTTTCAAAACCACAAGGAAGACGATTTCACCCAGAAATAATAAAGTAAATTTGTACTTTAAGCTCAAAGCTATTTTACATTAGTCCTATTTAACTTTAGGCTAACTGATTGTTTTTCATTTTAAACACTCTAGTTTTTATGATTACTATAGAGTAGTAGTGTAAAAATACTAACCATGTTTAACAGCATTATGCTGTAAGATTATTATTACAATATTTCTTATAGATTTTGCATGAGTCTTGCTATAAAAAGTTCGTCTGCTTACAAAGAATTAAAGGAAAGTGGCCTTTTTGTACTACCGAGTATGAGAACTCTCATAGATTATAGGTAAGCATTATTTCGAAACAAGGTGCAAAAAAGACGATGCATGTATGTTTTATGTATTACTTTGTTTGTACCTGATTTTTTGGTGCATGGGTGGTTTTGTGTTGTTTTTAAAGTCAATTTCTAGTTGTTTTAACATCAATCTGCGTTAGAAATGTATTCTCAACGAAACCTGGAATTCAAAACCATGTGACAGATGAATTGTGCCAATTAGCCAATGAACTATCTGATCATGAAAAATATGTTTCAATATCGATTGATGAAATGAAAAGTAAGTTTTTTCTTTGTTGCAAAAAAAAGTAAAGTATATTTTTATTTTTAATATATTCGAATATGTCCCTTTGTGGTTAACTAGAGACTTTATGTTATAACACAATATTTCCTGGTTTAATGAGTTCTTAACATTTAGTAAAAGAAGAAATTGTCTACAATAATCGGAATGACAAAATGGTAGGGTATGTGGACCTTGGAGAAAGAAGTACCGGTGAAGAGGTTGCAACACATGCACTACAGTTTTACTTGAGAGGGATTACAAAAAATTTTTCCAGACCAGTTGCATTTTTTGCAACAAAAAGCGTTAAAGCACATCAAATTTGTTCAATGTTCTGGGAAATAGTAGACAGTGTTACTGAATGTGGACTCCATGTCTTAGTAGTTATCGCAGATGGTGCATCTGCAAACCGCTCTTTTTTCAAAATGATAAACAACAATGAATTGCCCATACCTTATGTTTGTACAAATCTCTATGATCCAGAAGTTCCATTATTTATATGTTGTGACCCTCCTCATTTACTTAAGACAGCATGCAATAATGTCCGAGCCAGTGGAGTGTCAAGAAGTCGTCTACTGCAATATGGAGAACACTTTATTTTATGGAGGCATTTTACTGAAATACCAAAACTTTTTAGTAGTGAAGAATTGACTGCCTGATAGTTAACTGACTCGCACTTTTCCACACAAAGTTTTGCAAAAATGCGGGTGAAATATGCAGCTCAACTGTTATCTAACTCTGTGGCTCAAATTATGCGGGCAAGAGGTGGTGAGGAAATGAGTCGATCTGCTTGGTTTGCCTCTTTAATGAATCGATGGTTTGATATTATGAACTCACATATTAAGCCTAAAGCAAATCCAGACTTAAAACCATTTTACGTTTCAAATGATGATAGATTAGACTGGTTATTGAACACTTTCTTGAAAGAATTAGATTTGTGGTGGGATCAATGCCAGTGTTCATCAGAGCGACTTAGCGAAGCCAACATGAAGTTTTTAAGCAAACAAACATACGAGGGTTTAAAAATAACCACACTCTCCATGAGCCATTTGGTGCGATTTTTATTATCAGTGTCTCCAAATGGGATATATGTTTGCACCAAAAGAATAAGCCAAGATCCACTGGAGGCATACTTTGGACAACAACGACAACTCGGCCGGAATTGTGAAATGCCGAACTTGCAGCAGTATGCAAATAATGAAAACATCATTGTGTCAAAAAAAAAAATAAAGTCGGTAAAAGGCTCGAATGTTCAAGGAAACATTAATTGGAATTTGGCCCCAGTATCTTCACAACCAATGCAGAAACGAATGAAACGTGAACAAACAAAAATTTTGTTTTAAATACAATCAATTTTCCTGATACAGTACGTTTATTTTATTCTTATTAAGATTCACAAAACAGTTTGATGCTTTAGTATTAGCATTTTAGCAAATACAATTAAAAATAAGACCACTAAAAACTACCCCTTTAAAACTTTCTGTTGCTTTCTGAAACTAATATTTTGATCAAAATTTAGATCCCTGGACAAAATTTTAGCTTTAGCATGGCACCTTATTTTTAAGTAATAGATTATTATTTTATTTATAAGTAACTTGAAAGTACTACTGTTGTACTCAGAAAAAATATAATTGATGTAAGCTGGAGATATATGTGATATTACTGATTGTTTTACAGATTCTTTTCGGTAGTGCTGCCTAAAAAGTGCCTCGATATAGTAAAGGAGACTAGACATTCTGTTTGATGGCATAGTAAGGATACCAAGTCTGCCATTATTCATGATTTGTATTAAAGAATCATCATCTGAATCTGCAATATCTCCGCACAGCGATGCTAATTCATCAGACTTGTCTCTCTTTTTTAGTCGCTGCAGCATGTAACCACCTATGTACTGCACAATATATTTGTCATCCTGTGTTAAGTCAACTGAATGGTCAATTTCTTCCATGTCTGTCGCATTACTTAAAAACTTATCAAAAACTTTGCGGACAATCCTTAAGCACAGATTTCTTGGTAGATTAAAATAGTTTGTAAAATATTTTCCTTCGGTGCTGTAATCTTTAAACAGTACATCTCCAGATGGCTTATTTTTTAATTTCAAATGCAAATATTCTAAGCCATCACTTGTTAGATCTTCAGTAGTGCCTTGAATTTCCTTCCACCAACATTCCACCTGGTCCTTACTAACTTCATCTACAAATAGAACACAGCGTTTTAGAACTAGATGTAACAATTGTTCCCTGTAACAAGCACTTAATCTGACATACCACCTCAAAGATATGTGGGGTTCATAGAAATTTAAAACCGTGCCTCATGCCTAGCACTTCACTTAAACTGACTTGAGGATTCACTATAGCTAAAAGTCCAATATGACTTCGTTAATCAGCACCCCGTCTCTTTACAGACGGTTGGGTTTTATTCAGTTATAACGACAACTTGCGGTACATAAATCGAATTTTTACTTAGTATTAATAAGAACCACAATATACCTAAAACAACATCGCTACTTCCGATGCAATCTTCATAGTTTTCGTTTATGCCATCTGCATCCATTAGGCTAGTTTGGCTGTAAAATAATCAATTTAGAATTCACATTCTATGTTGCTATCGGTTTTAAATATGCTTACTCTAACAAAACTTCCACAAGCTGTATATTTAATACCGGCACGTCCTTTATAATCACTGAAGAAGCCATGTTAAGCGTATAAAATATTTTTTTTTCGCGAAAAGTTAACCTGAAACGTACTACACAATGAGCTTTTCTATCACGTTCTCATGCGTGACGGTGCAGAAACTCATTTGCGACTTTACAACGGGAAATCATTCAAGCGTGAAGCAGTTTCACATCATTCTTTTTATAATCATTGAGCAACCTAAGCGTGTATTACATTCTAAATCAGACAATTTTTAAACGGGCGTAAACGCAATAAAAACGTCTAATTTAAGTGTTAAAATGAACAAAAATTTCCCGGGGAAGAATGCCGCCGAACCCATTTACTCGTTGCATTTGCAACCCTGCGACATTTTAAAACTATCCGCCTATGGTCGTAGCCTCCAGTGTATTCTTCAGGGATGTTGGGGTATGGTTGTGATGGTTCAATGTCGTGTTGGTTGTTTGTTATTCAAGCCGAGTAATTGATGATAATCTTCTATTACGCTAATTGATTCTTCTAGGTTTCCTTGACTTTTGGTTGGTGAGATGTTGGATGGGCCGGGTTGATCTGGGTAGTTTTGTACGGTTGGTTGTGGTGATTCGGGTGGTGGTGCGTCATTCTCGATAAAATCGAGACCGGCTTCCGAAATAAAATGAGATCTTGCTTTCCTTTTCCGGATGTTTTTGGTGTTGATTTCTTTGATTTTGTTTTGTCTGGTGTCTTAAAGTCCAAAAAGTCTCCTTTTGTTAATTCCTTGGGTTGCCGTGATAGTATGGTGTCCTGGTAAAGCTGGATGCACACATACGCGCGACTACGAAACGGTAACGGGACGCGACCTTCCGGCAAGCGACTGCACGGCTCCGTTTCCGCGCACGGTAATCGCTGGACCGCGTGTGCAATGCACACATGCACTTTGGTAATGCTACACCCGTAAGTCTTAATATTGTTGCAAACTACTAGATATCTGTTATATTAACACTAAATTACCATAAAATATGAAATGGCAACATTCAATATGTTTGAATCTGATGAGCAACTTACTAACCACAGATACCAGTTTATTTTATAGGCCTACCCACGGTATTGCCTTCATCCTTCCGTACAAAATAATAATCAGATTCCGTCGTAACAAGAACACAACATTGTATTTAAAAAACAAAAGTTGAATGGTATAAAATCAAATAAAGAAAGAAAAGAAAGGTTTTACGGCAACGAAGTTACAACAACTTTAATTTAGCATTGAAAATTTATTACAACTTTAATTTAGCATTGAATTTGGATCCTCCAGTATCTCAATTTCTACTGGAGGATTAATTAAATTACTAATTTGTCGAATGAGGTGTGATGATACAGAAGGATGCATTTCACGCAATTCAGCAGCCCAGTACATGGCTAAGTGAACAAACTTGTCACTTGGTTGTAGTGAAACCTTTCTTTTCTCTCTTTCTTTTATTCTTTCCTCATTTCGTCTTGCCATTGCTAGTATTTCATTCTGAAAAGAAAAAAGAAACCGACATACTATCAGTAGATACTAGATAATAGATAGTATTGACACAACACTAAGTAGTCTGAGCCAAAGGCTTATTGGATTCGTGCAATCCGGAAAGTCGTTGTCAAAACCAGTAACATGCATGCTGTTGTCATGTGCCCTTGGGTTGCAACCCAAACAAGGGTCAAAAATGGGTCGCACTACCACTGCTTGTCTGCTTCTGTCTGAAGCGTACCGGTAGGTATTTTAAAAAAAGAAGCAACTTGATGCCAAAAATCATTCATACAAATACAATCATAATTATTTTCAATGTTAAAATACAATGTTTAAGGCTTAGGTCCGTGAGATGTAAACATGGGTATCCTATAAATTACAACAAACCTGAAATTGAGATTTTGCAGTCAAGATTTTCCTTCTTTTACAACTTTCCGAGTTGGCATATCGTGTAAAAGTTGGTGGTGTGGTTGACTTAGCTGAGTTGTTATCTAATGGGATTTAATAATTACCTGGATTAAAACATCTAGGAAAGTAGAAATAATTTTAATTACAAACATGCCATTTTTATATAAGCAGTAGCAGTACCAACCTTCTGATTGAACACTGGTATTAAATTCCCCAGCATTTTCTGTTTCATCCAAGTATTCAATTTCACCAGATGCACTGCTATCCAATACCTCATTTAAAACTAGATTGTCCTTTGTGCTACAATACAAAACATTAAAATGAAAAATAATGGTATAGGCCTATAGGCTAAATATGTGATCAAAAATTGTAATTCAAAACAAATAATTCTACTATACGGTACTACTTATTAAACAAATCAAATTTCTACTATTATATTAACATTCCCTCTCAATATGTAGAATTGTAACATAAAAAAAGTTATTACCATTTCTGCCTTACTGGTAACATAAATTATGTACCTGCGGTGGGTGAGGAACATATCCAAAAATCCCATTTGGCTGTAAAACTCCCACGATTCCGGGTTTATTGTGCCAGAACCACTGGGCAGGGATGACCTTTTTCTATGCTTTTTAACATAAGTGTCTCTTAAATCTTTCCAGGTTTTTTGGCAATACTGGCCTAGAAACAGAAAATAACATCACTTTTCAAAAGAAACCAAACACAAATATTATTAAAAAAACATTTAAAAAATGAACAACACAAAATACCCACCAGTTTGCTGCAGTTTAATCCCAATTTTTACCCAGGTGTTATCTACATTCACTCTATTTTTTCTTTCCGCAAGGTACTGATTGAACAGAATTGGGTGTTCAGATACCAGGTCTATTAATTTGTGTTTGAAACTAATCAAATCTTCTCGTGCCATACTTAGCAATGAACAATGGCTATATATGATTAATTTATTTTTACAGATACCTATTCCTGAAAGTATAAAACATGCTTTCAACATGCCACAAAAACTGAAGTGTTATGAGTGTAAATGTTTAATGTGTTAATAATTGTACCGGTATTGAAACGACACTGCTCCGGGTCCTGAAAAATAGGTACACAATTCGTTGCGTAAATGACCAGCACTTTTGGAAAAGTTATTTGACCCTAAAGCACCAGTAACAGGATGCATGTTTACTGAACTTGGAACAGTATGATGCCAGTTTCCTTGAATTACAGTTCCATCTAATCCAACTCTATCCACATCATCTGCTGATATGTATCGTTGGGCACTTGAAGTTTTCTTTATGTTTCCCTTTTGCAGATAGTTATGTAGCACAGTACATGCTTGGACTAATGCAACCGCCTTGTCTGGATGACAATTTAATTCTGTGTGAAATATCTGCCATCTTGCTGCAAGAATACCAAATGTGTTTTCTATAACACGCCTGGCTCTACACAGTCGATAATTAAACACTTGTTTTTCTACAGTAAGCATTCTTCCAGGATACGGTTTCATTATTTGATATCTTAAAGGAAAAGCGTCATCTGCTACTATAAAATGAGGAAGAACCAGATCTGAATTTGGTAAACGAACTGCAGGAGGAATGTCTAATTTCTCCTTATCCAGAAGTTTTCCCATTGTAGAGTTAAGGAACACCCCTCCATCACTATGTCTCCCACTGTTGCCAATATCAAGAAGAGTGAAACAATACTGTGCATCACAAATAGCTAACAAAACCAAGGAAAAGTAGCCCTTGTAGTTATAGAACTCCGACCCTGCAGTTTGGAGGTGCTCTAATTCGAATATGTTTTCCATCTATTGCACCAATAGTATTAGGAAAATTCCATAAGTGATTAAAATCTTGGGCTATTTCAAGCCATTGTTCTTTGGAGGGTGGTGCCAAAACTTCATTCACCAATGCTGTCCAAATAGCACTACAGGTTTCTCCTATTATTTTGGCAACAGTCGTATGGCCAACTCGGAATGAGTACGAAAGCTGAATGTAACTGGATCCAGATGCTAGGTGTCTGCAATTTTTTTAAACTGTGTACTGTAATTACTTACAACTAAAACTGTACTGACCTTAAAGTAATTACTAATCTTTCTTCTGGTGTAATAGCCTTCCTCCATTTTGTGTCTTTTTTAATGATTAATGGACTAACTTTACCCAATAAATATTTAAATTGGTCATAATCCATACGAACATAATTAAACAACTTCTCATCATTTCTGCATTTTAAAGACTGAAACAAATTAAACTCTGACTGACAACTTCTTTCCATAAAGATCTTGTCGACCCACACTTTTCTATTTGGCCTGAAATAATATTAAATTAAACAACATAAACCAACAAAATAAAATGGGCAAAAAATGCAAACCATGTTTGTTTACTATGATGAAATAAGAGTTGAGACTGATCTCCAAATATTTTAAGGCAAGCCTAGTTATGTGCTACTGGTATGGTGATACTTTACTAACAATTATTCCAAGCTTTACAAATAACAACCAGCTGTGCTAACAAATTGGTTTACGGAAGATTCTTTGTAGACTGTAAATTGAATTGCTGAGATCTATCTTACCCACTAGCTGACGACATCAATAGCATCAACAGATTTTGTTGAGTTTCAAACAGATCTTCTTCGTCACTGTCACTGCTTTCATGATGCAACAGAGCCATAGTGGCAAAGTATTTCAATTTAAAAACTAGTAGTCCTATCCTAAAAGTACCAGAATTTTGTTCAGGTGTAGGGTACCGGTATACATATACATTAATTATTCAGTTTAATGACTAGGAAGTTTACCGCATGATTTTCCTATCTCAATATCTGCCTGAAAATATAGTTTCCTTTCACTGTCGAATAGCCAAATTAAATAAGCACCGGTAACATAACTAACATAGGGTACCGGTACACATGCATAGTGTACAACTTGTAAAAAAAAAATAAAAGTCTACAGTTTTAACTTCACACAAGGTAATATGGCTACATTGATAGATGCCGAATGTCGCTGCTGCCGTCCGGAGACGCGGAAAAGTAGAACTCGATTCTACTCTATCCGCTTAGCCGCGCGGCAGCAATAATTGAGCCGTGCGACACGCAGTCGTATGAATCGCGCGCTCAATGCAGACATACAGCCGTTTCGCATCGCCGCGATGCCGTTCCGTTTGGCCGCGCGGCATACAAACGGATACATGTGTGCATTCAGCTTAAGCTGTTGCGTACATGTTGTTGTGGTCATTCAGAATTTCTGTATCGGTTGTTTGTATGGATGCTGGGTTGATGTATTTGTGTGGTTTGTTTGGTATCAGTGATTTTGGTTTCTGCCATTGGAAATTTTGAGGTGAAATAATTTTTAGAGATGGTGGGATGAAGGGAAGTAAGTTTCTTGTGATGTGCCCGTGTATTTGGCAGTGGGTGCACCATCCTTTCTTGGAGCATCTTTGTTGGAGATGACCCCTCTCCTTACAATAGCGGCACAACGACAGATGTGATTCGCCGGGCCGCGTCACTGTAATAAACTTGCCTGCCAGTTTTGACGTTTTTTATGTTAAATTTTGCCATATTTAGTGTGAGCCATCATCCATTCTTATTTCCTTAAAATTTCTGTGGTGTTTTTAAAAGTCATCGTTTCAATTTCACCCCAATTATGTTTTTGCAAAAGAGCATTTTGCTCTCGTGTTGGTGTTGGTTTAAGGGCTTTTATGTCCATAAACGAACCATTAAAAAGGTAAGCTATTTCTTTCATATTGATTTCTTCAATGATGTTTTTAATCTTTTGAAGTTAAAGTTTTCGGTGATTACCCCATCCACGTCATCCTTATAGGGGTAGAGCGGCCTCCCTCAGCGAACACCTTCATGAAAGTAAATACGCTGATGAGCTCGATGTTTCCAGTAAATTTGATCACGAGTGATCTCTTTGAGGGTAATGTCTGTCCAATTCCGGTATATTTTGCATGTTGGTTTTTGGATTTCCGGTTATTTCTGTTTGTGTTGTGTAAATGTAGGTGTGAGTATGTTTGAATGGGTTGTTTGTGTATTTGTTTTGTTTATATTGTGGAAATATGTCTATGGGTGTAGGTGCTAAATCTATGTGTTATGTATGGTGTTTGGGAAAAAAATTAGAAACTCACCGACTAAAAGATTCAAGGATACGTTTAGATATATAGTTTTAAATTTAAAGAAATACTGTAGAATAAATGAGTAATGGGTGTGTGTGTGTACGTTTTAAATGTGAAAACCTTGTGCAAAATATTTCATACTATTATAGAGAAAACAAAAGTGTTAATAGATCTAAAGTGATATAGTAATTCACACAAGTATGTTATGAAATTAAACTATGTCAAAATGTGTTAATTTTAACAAAAGTACTAAAGCTAACAATAATAGGGTATAAATTTAACAGAGGGGTGCTCCTACAAAGAATTTGCAAAGGCTATCAAAAAAATAAAGAAAAGGCTGTGGCGGGTCGCCAAAATATGTTTATTAGTTGGGCCTGTTGCTTTGATCTGGTCAGATGATTCTCTGGCTGACCGTACTCAGTTAAATGCGACAACTCACGGAAGGGGCTTTTATTCTTGTTTATTAATAAGCTGACACAGTAAAGTACAAATAGTTTAAATAGTTCAATTTCGCTTTCATTGGTTGAATATGATCGGCTGCCGTACAGTTAGACGTATCATTAGACGTTTTTAGGCTGTCGTTTCGTTAGGCCAAATGTTTAGAATAATTCGTTAACACCACGTTTTAGAACAAGCGGATACGTGTACAAAAAGGGCGGCACAACACGTGGTTCGTGAGAAAAGAATTAGTCAGGAAACAGAAGTTTCCTAAGCCGGATTACAGGCTGTATGTTAAAACAAATCTTCCCAAAAGCAAATAATATAATACATAATGGCGAAATTGCTACAAGGCTATAAGTTTTAAACAGTTGGTGTGAATTTCTTACAAAAAGTTAACAAAAAAGGTGGAAACTCGGAGATAATAGACAAAAAGTTGTAAGGTCGTAGAAAAGCTACGAAACTTGCGAATTTACAAAAGGAATAAGGATTTTTACAAAAAAAGGGGGGAAATTATAGTACAAACGTTAATTGAAAAATTAAAAAATTAAATGTGATATCTAGAACAACAATATAACAACAAAATGTTGTAGGTAGAAGATTAAGAACGATCTCAGCAGATACTTTACATTAATATGGGCGGGTCCACAGTAGCTACCGGGACCAGGCATTTAGGCCATGGAAGGCCCATTACTCCAGCGCCCCGGGCTAACATGGATCCGGGATATAGCGGTCAAGTCGGCCAGTGTCCTGAAGAAAACTGACAAAATGCTTGACCGGGGGGATAGATGCGAGATCATCAGAATTAAAACCTCCAAAATTTCTCCATCTGGTTACAGCAAATGCTGGACAATGGCCAACAAACATAGTGTAAAGGAGTCTCTCGTCTTCTTCTTGGCAGAAGGGACAGGTTGCACATGCCGTTTGCATGACGAAGGATTGGTGCTTTGCCAAATTAGCAAGACCAGTGATAATCTGAAGAACAGATTGTAACTGTCTCCGCCACAGCCAGAGAGGTTCCCTGGACAGGGATAGGCCTTGTCCAAAATACTCCTTCGTCTGACGACAGCCACAGTGTTGTCTCCATTCTTCAGCATGTTTCCGGCTCATCCACGTCTCCAATTCTGTTCTGACAGAGCAGACAGGAATACAGTGGGATGGTTCTGGACCGATGAATGCAGTGCTGGATGTGTCACGAGCCAACTCGTCAGCTTGATCATTGCAATCAAAGTTTGAGTGGCCTGGAATCCAGCAGAGTTCCACAAGATTATTCCCTCCAAGATTGTAAAAAAGGTACCATGACTCTCGCAGCAAGGGGGGCTATGTATCTTCAAGCTTAATAGAGCTTTCAGAGCAGCCTGTCTATCACTGTGAATGGTGATGGACATTTTTGCAGTGTTCCAAGACTGCAGAATCCTTGCAGCATGGTTTATTGCAAGAATATCTGTCTGAAGGACTTAGGGGAGGGAAGCTTCCAAGTGGAAAGCTAAATTTGTAATCAAATTTGGTGGATTGAATAAGTACTCCAGCACCAATCGATTCATCTAGTCGTGACCCATCAGTGTAACAAACAAGCTGTGATGGGTCACATGGTCGTGCAGGTGGAGTGATGTTGTCACGGTCGCTGATCTGAATCGCGAAATGGCGTTCCATATGGAGAGTGCAGGAACTGCAATCCACTGGCAATGAGAGAAGATGGATATCTTCCATTGCTTTGTTGCAGATGTCAATATGACTTTTCTTGTGCCACACTGAGTAACCAGTCCCCTCCCTTCCAGTGACCTAAAAATCTCAGGCGGTGTGCCGTTTTAATGGCTGTGCCCTCGAGGTACAGGTGCAGCGGTGTTAAGTAGCATCTCTCCATTGCCCTTGTGGGGGTGCCTTTAAAGGCGCCAGTGATGCATAGGCAGGCCAATCTTTGAACCTTGCGCAGGTTGTCCTGTATATTGCGCTGAATGATACTAATGAGGCATATGTCAGGATAGGTCGGATAATCTGACAGTAGAGCCACCACATCATTATTTTTGGCTGTAGCCCCCATGTAGGGCCAACTAAACTGCTCTACGGCATTGTGCTAGAGCAGCAGTTGGCTTCTTGATACGACTTGAATGGTGATTCTTCCAAGAAAACTTGTTGTCTAGGATGACACCAGGATACTTAGCTTTCTTTGATAGGCTAAGCTGGATATTGTGGAGAAAAATTGTCTTTGCCGGGGCAAAGCAAAGGTGGTTGTTTATTGCCCATTTCTCCAGACGATTAAGGGTTGATTGGGCAATCGTTCATGGGTCTGGGCCAGATATAATGACGCTCAAGTCATCAGCATATGCTTGCACAAGTGCAAGCCCTCTTGGCTAGTGAATTGGCGTAGTAGAGTGTCCACCAGGAGGTTCCATAACAAGGGGGGTGATAGAATTCCCCCTTGTGGACAACCTTTTTTGACCTGTTTTTTCCTAGGTACAGCCATGCAGTTCTGCTGTGGCTGTTCGGTGTTTAAGCATATATATTATAACTTATCCACCGGATAACTGTTTCATTAACATGATGATACTTTAGCAAAGAAACTATCATGGAATCAAAAGTGGCATTAGAGAAGGCTCCTTCAATATCCAGAAATACTCCAAGTGCATATTGGATATGGAAGACCGCCTTCTCCAGTTTGATGATCATATTGTGGAGGCATCTTCGGTAGAAAATCCCGCTCTATATGCATATTGGAGGGGGGGGGGGGGTTGTCCAATAGGTCCCTTCTGCAGATACCAAAGTATGAGTCTCTCGAAGCCCTTCATCACGGATGAGACTCGGGGGTCGATAGGCCTTTCTTTGCCAATGAGTAGTCAGTCGTCTTCCTTTCCTGCTTTGGGTGGAAAAACCACTCTCGCGACCAGCTCTTTGTGGGATGAAAAACCCAACAGGAAAGATGCTTTAAAGATCTGGATAAGAAGGGGGCACAGGATTTTCATTCCTTTTTGAATAAGTATTGGATAGAAGATTCCATCATGCCCTTGGCTTTTAAAAGGCTTAAATAATGTATAAGCAGCCTTAATTCTTTCAGCTGTGATGATGTTGTTGACTAGCACTTCATCGCTAGCTTGAATTGAGGACCATTGTTTAACGTGGTTGGTAGATGATCCTTGATTCTTTACGTTCAGATGGAGTGCTGGTGAAATAAATCACCATTTGATTATCGTAGAGATCCAATCTGAAGAGAGCGATGCTTCTTGAGGATTCGATAAACCGTGTCATTGCTGGCAAGCTGTTCACCTCACACAGTTTGCGCCAAGACGCCCGTTTTCTGGAGCGAATGGCAGGCATTTTTGTAAGCTCGGGTGCTTGCCTTGGACTCATCCCATGCGGCAGGAGTGAGTCTTAAGCACAGCGACGAAGAAGTGTGAGTTCTGCGCACCACCTGGAAGGAGTGTCATTTGATGTTCTTTTGATCAGGCGACACGATTTCTCATATGATAAAAGGTAATGACTGTTTCGACAGCTTTCGCCAGCATGTCGACCTCCTTAGCAGTTTTTGGAGGTGCAGGTGGAATTGCCTCACACAGGAGAGTAAGTTCTTGCAAGTAGAGCATCCAGTCAGTTTTGCGAACATTCCTGTGATGCGATGGAGTGGTCTTACAAAGGTCGTACACCCTGAAAGTTATCAATTGGTGGTCGGACAAAGAGGCTTCTTTGCTGACCTTTCAGTCTTACACCCTTGAAAGCAGATTGGCAGAGCACAGAGTGAGATCGAGAACCTCAGCTGTTTCTGGTGACAAAGGTCGGAGAGTTGCCAGTATTGCATACTGACAGCCTTGTGCTCATTAAATACTCCATAACGGCATGCCCCCGACTATTGCAGTCAGTGCTTCCCCAGTAGTAATGGTGAGCGTTTGCATCTGTCCCGATGAGCAGACGAAGGTTTGATTGTTCACAATGGTTGAAAAGTTCTCGCATCTTATGCGGTGGTGGTGGTTCCGTGGGGTCATCACCAGCCATGTAAACAGAACAGAAAACAACAGGGTGTTTGCTGTTGGTGTTGTCTGCAATTGCATTTGTGCAGGTGTCCCTGTCCATGAATTGGAGTAGAGGCCCCACCAGATTCTTTGCAGACAGAATGCAAGCACGTGGCTTGCTTAAATTAGGATCAGAAAAGCAGCAAGCATTTTGAGGAACAAAGGCCACTTTTCCTCGCTTACAGTAAGTATGGTTCCTGTATGGGGGCAAGTGAGTGGTGTTTGCCCCATTGTTAGGAACTGACCCAATAATTGTTGGGCGGCTGCTATACAATGGTGTAAGTTGATCTGGCAAAGAACAAGGTCCTTGCTAGTCTTTTTCAGAGCCTCCTCCATCACACACTAGTGTTTAAGAGACTGTGAGTGGGGAGTGGCTTCCACGGACCGGTTTGCCACAAAAGTGAGAAGACCCGCCATGTAGTGAGGGCTGAAGTCCATCTTGCGCAGATCTTCAATTGCAGACATCTCCACACCTACACGTAGGTGTGTGCCTTCTTCCGCCACTTCGCCGACGTACCCACGGACGTGGAACTTCTCAATCGGAAGTTTGGAGTTCTGGAACCCGAGAGACGAATAAACCGTTCCGGGTTTGTTCGAACCTTCGGGTCAGAGACCCAGACAGTGTAGACCCATTCGTTAAGACGATCTTCGGGTGGGTCCATTAGCTGTGTAGCCAAATATTCTTACCTGGCATTGGTCGTAAACCACGGATAAACCTCCTGAAGGCCGCCCGCCAGTGATGCTGCATCCATACAGGTAACCTTTATGGTACCTGTCTTTAGCAGCACAAGCAAGCCCTTTGGCCTTTATAAGAGAAAGTGTGCCCGTCCAACATGGAGTCTACCATAGCACTCTCAACAATGTAGCGGATATCAGCCTGGACAAGACTTTCTGACCCGCTAGCGGGTAGAAAGAACATCCATCAAGTCTAAGGCCGCTGTTTGCCGCATCTGCATATGACGTAGCTCGTGTGGACGACGCAGATTGACTACGGGGCTTTTTTGTGGCCGGAGTAGGAGGAAATTTTGCTCTGCTTTTTCCGTTTAGCGAACCCGCCTGCGCTCACTTTGCCATCCCCAGTGGGGGCAGCTGTGGGCATTGAGGTGTTGCTGGGGCCGGGACGATCGCAGAGAGATTATCATTGGCTTTTCGGGCTCGTTTCCGAGCCTTCTGCCGCCGATTTTTCTCTTTTCTGTACTATACTCTGCCTTGGAGGGTGCTGGCTCAAAGGCTTCTCGTGTCCGCCGAATGGAGTTTGCTTCACCACTGTCTCCGACAAGTCAGACAGCTCCGCTTGCTCCATCGTTAGATTTGAGAGCTTATGTGCCAGTGGAGATGTCACCAAATTGACAGCAGAAACCCCATCGCTATCGCCGAAGGAAGCTTGAGGTGCCGCAGAGGTTGTAGGGGAGGTGACGCCGCAGAGCATTGATTGATCGATCGCTTTGTCTGGGTTTGCTTCCGGTTTGTCGGCCAACCTCGATAAGGAGGTGGAGGACAAACCATCATTAGCGGATTGTTTTTCTTGATTTTTTTCGTTCCATGCCATCATTCAATATAGGGTTTTTGCCCGCTCTAGGGTCCGACTTACGTTCTCGGCACGGCCGAGGCAACAAGGCCAGGCAAAACGCCCTCTCGCAGTTTCGGCTCTTCGTAGGACCCCGACCAGCTCCCGCCGACCCACCTACACAGATGTAGCGTGTGCAGCTTTGTCAGTTCCTCAACTTCGACCTTACCACCACCCCCGATGGATTTGCTCTTGGGTTCATTGGAAACTCAAACCCCCCTATCACGTTAAGGTGGGCAATCCATAGAGAGGATCTCAGATAACTTTATAATCCAATACGATGACAGTAAATCTAAAGTTCGCTTCTATTTTACTGACAGGAATTTCACGAGGAAAAAACTTGCCTTATTCAAATTTTTTCCCTCGTTTTTACACGAGCTACCGAACGCTCCAGTTTTGACTTAGTGGCGTTGCTACCTTAATATGAGGCGACACATATTCACTTTATATAGTTTACATTTATATATCACGCTTTTACACAATGCACCAAACCGTTATGCACGAAAGTAAGTATATAGCGCTGTATTTATTCGCCCAACCATGTTCCTAGTATTTGCAGGAAATGTCAAGATTGTGTGGAATCGTGGACTCATTTCGCCCGAACTTCCGGATGCACAACGTCGTGACCTTGTTGGTAGTTATTATTTAAAAGTAAAAACGCAAGTTTATACTTTTATGTTTATTAAAAAATGTATGATCCTCCCTACTGTTCGACGACGGAAAAGACAACGTCATCAAACGTCAGCGTATAACGTGTATTTCACTGTACAATCCGTTTTTTTATTGTTCTTGTGTGACGTGTGTACCACCAGTATATAGCGTTTTATCACAGTAATTGTTTAAGGACGTTTATGACCGAATGACGTGTGTGTGTATAAGATGCTGAATAAATCCGTTGCTGAGACTTTGACTTAGATTCTGAAATCAAGGATAAGTAGATAGAGGCAGCATTAATATGTGGTATAAAGCGTCTAGAACAAACATATCGGGTAGTGCCTCAACCCAACCAACTCGCTACGACGAACAATAAACAGCAAACACAATAGCGAGCTCGACAACCTGAATGACAATAAATACTCATTGAAGCCACACAATACATATCGCACAGCCACCACCCAGATACTGACGATGGTCCGCGTGATAACGCCCCTTGTGTAAAACTTAAACATTCTATCCTAACACCTTTGGGAACTACTACCCTGGCATCATCAACCACCACCCCAAACAACAACCACCCGTGAAACCACGACCCAAGAAATCACCACCCCTAGCAACTACCAGTGTAACTACCACCCAAGCAACCACCAGAGCAACCTTCAACCACTACCCACTCCAAGCAACCACCAACCACCCGTGCAACCATCAACCACCACTCCCGAAGCAACTACCATTCCAAGCAATCACCACTCAGGAAACAACCACCCCCCAGGCAATTGCCACCTTAAGCAACCACCACTCAGAAAACAACCACCTTAAGCAACCACCACTCAGAAAACAACCACCTCTTGCTAACCACAACCCCAACCTCGGATAATTACAGCCCTGGACAACGACCACTTATACTCGTTCTCCTCTTCCTCACGCATTCTGCGGATACAGTGGAAAATAACACCCCATTCATTATGTGTCGCCTACTAGCCTTCCTAGTACATACCGGTACTGCTTAAGCACCTATCCCTGCCACAGTGTTATATCGTCATCACCGAGAATTTTAAGCCTAACCAGAACCAACAAACCAACACCTGAAAACAACAGTAAAAATCGCGAAACGCTTCGTTGAGTTGATACGCTTGAAGGCGCAATTCCAGCAGATACAGCAAGCATAGGATTTGCCGCTTCAATCGGGATTTGCCATCTGCCAGCAGATAAATGGCCTATGACAGTCCCGCTACAAGGGACGATCTGTCTCCCATTTTCATGCCGCTCCAAGCGATGAAAAAAAGGCGGATCGGTGTTTTAACAGACATTCATCAAGGAGAGAGATACTGTGTACAAAACCGAAGACGGCACTTTATTGTTTGTGCAGAAAATTTAGCACAGCGAGCAAGCTTTAACTTCGTTGCACAACACGAGTGCAATGATTATTGTAAAAAACTTTGGATTTAAAGATTATTAAGGATCTATGAATAATCTCGAAAGAGAAAATAAATAAGCTTGCAAATCAATATTAGACATAGCAGGCGAATTGTCAAAACGCTTGAGGAACCGATAATAAAGGATTTCAGTTTTACGTATAAGTCAGCTAATTATGATGGGTCCCATTTGAAAAAATGGGACACATATTGTTTTTGTCCGTTTTTTTTTTCTTTTTTTTTTCGTCAAACGCTTGACAGACATGGCTTGTGGCCCCGACATCTATCAGAAGGGATAAGGGAATCAATCGCAATGAAACTTTGTCATTTGTTAGATCACATGGTCTAGATGAGCAGAATTCCCCTGGGAGGTGAAAAACCAAAACGGTATTTTTTTCAAAATTTTTAGCTTTTTTGGGCATAGCGCTTGAACGGCTGCTCCAATTTTAATCAGATTTGGTGGAATGTATGTAAGTAATAAGTCACTTATTTAACACCTAAAAAAATATAAAAAAATATTTAAAAAAAAAACCAAAAATAGAAT
>CH003200.1:283499-309149 GCA_000149265.1 Ciona savignyi
CTGCAACTGTAGGCCCAATAGCCTAGTGCTAATAAAATCACAGGCTAAGTAATATATATTTGCAACAGAACAATTTCCAATTAAATAAGCAAAGTACAACAGTCTAAATATTAGTAAATAACCTCACAAACTCCCGTACGCATTAATTTTATACACATTTGTCTGAAACTGCGCACTGGGCTTGTGTAGACAATTTGTACACAAACAGTTCTTCTAATTTTCAATGACGCAACTCTCTCTATTAAGGAACACTAGTGCATAGTTCTGTATTTCAAAATGCTGGACTAAAACAGTACAAGTAGTCTATAAAACTACCGATACCTAGATAAAAATATCAGGTTTATTGCATCAAATAATTGGAGCTTTTTGGGATGCAGTACCAGATTTGTTTAATCAACAACAGAGTTCATGATGTTTCTTTGAGTTTCTTCCATTTGTTTTTAATTGGCAACCTACAGGAGTTTGGGGTAATGATACGGTATTTGTACACCATACTGTTCTAATCCAATACAACTTTTGAGTACTGATATAGCTTAACTAAATGGTAAAACGCTTTACGTTTTCCGACAATTTTGCATGGTTAGTAAGTAAAAAAGGCGGAAATATGAACGAACCAACGAAAATCTATTGCAAAGCTACCGGTACCCGGTACCAAAGTTGAAAATCCACCATAAACCACATTACCATTAGGGGGTTAATTATTAGTAAAAATCTCTACATTCTAGTTTTAAATTTAAAGTCATTATATTATGATAAATACAAATTTTCGTACCGGTACAGTATTTTATGGTACGGGTAGCCTATTGCTCATTTTGGGTAAATTTTTTGCATTATGGTACGGTACCGCTATGCATAAGTTGTTCATTCACACTTACTTGGTAAAGTTATGTACTTTTCTTGGCATTTTCAAGGTGACAGAGTCTAATAAAACAGATTATCGGATATTTTTTAGGTCCAGTTTTTTAACTTTATTTCATCCACAGAAAGAATCATATCTTTAGCACCCCTACTTTTTTCTCTTATTTAACTTATAGGGGCAAGCGCATTTGGCCGCTACTAGCTAACCAAAAGGTCGCTTTAGGCTGTCCTTTCCAGTTTGTAAAGTCGGTGCTTGTCTGATTTCTGACTCCGATAACTTACAGCATATAATTCAGACAATAGACGCACGGTAATACTTTATTCAACGCATAGTGTAACGCGAATGGTGGCATTATTTTGTACGTTTACATACACGGCAATATATAGCAAAGTGGGGAGACATTTCGACGCCCA
Organism: Ciona savignyi; assembly: GCA_000149265.1. Classification (NCBI taxonomy): domain Eukaryota; kingdom Metazoa; phylum Chordata; class Ascidiacea; order Phlebobranchia; family Cionidae; genus Ciona; species Ciona savignyi. Next base: position 284,772 of record CH003200.1, read on the forward strand.
TTTTAATTGGGATAATGACTGGCGTTTTAAGTACAAAAGGCGGTGTAGTTGTCGTAAATACGACGCAAATGACATGTTATATATACGTCGTTCACATACGGGTTCTACAAACAGTATACGTGATCATTATACATAAAAATTATATTAGTTCCCGAAAGCATCGATTCACCACATATCCTTTGTTGCATTTAAAGTCCATCTAGCTCTTACATCACAGTTATCTATACTTTATAAATTCCTAGCCTCTAATCTAAAAAAAAAATGTTAAGTTTCAAGCATCTAGCACAGTGTTTCTCAAACTGTGTGCCGTATGAGATTCTCAGGTGTGCCGCGAAACTTTTTGGAATTTTGCAAAATTATGTAGGAAACCTATTTGTGTTTCGAGTGGGCAAATTGGGCATATGCGACTTTAATGCACAGAAATGTATTTCCCTAGTTTAGTAGCAAGTAGAGTAGAGACAGTATTGCTATGGGTAGCGGTGGATTAAGGGTGATTGTCATGTCATAAGCACAAATATTGTTCAGTGTTGTGTATTAATGCATTTTTAACTTATGCATAACATTTCGTCTGGCAGGCTGAGTTAAGCAGCACGAAAACTACCTAGATGAAAGAAGAGAAACCATTTTATTAATAAGATTATTCTATAGGAAAACTTTAGTTATTAGATCCCATTTAAACTTTCATTTAGTACTCAGTTGCATATCAAATTAAAAAAACATGCCGATTGGTCTAGCCTAGCGGTTAAGTGCGTCGTGCGAAACTGGTCGCTAGCTAGTCGGTTGTGTCCTTGGACAATTGCACTTTACGGACATTGCCTGAACCCAGCGGATTAATGGGTTCTACCAAATTGAAGGGACGTGTCTATCATATACAACACACTGCATTAGCTCTGGTAACCCGACGATGGGCGCGATGTGATTTAAAGATTGCCCGTGTGATAACTAACCTCTTTGCTTTTCCCATTTACGGGGTTAAAGATGAAGAATATCCTATCTTCAATATAGATAGTGTATTATAAATGGAAAAGTTTTTTTAAGAGAAAAAGTAGCGGCACAGCAAAACGGAAACAGACTCCAACAGTTCAGCAGAGGTGTAACAAACGAAAAGAAAATATAAAGAAGATTATATTCAGTTAGGGTTAATTGCCTCGGGACCTCAAGATAACCAACAGCCTTTTTGCATCATCTGCAATACTTCCTTGTCAAATGAAGCACTGGTTTCAAGCAAGCTCGCGACGAGGCACCTTCATACGAATCACCTCACGTTAATAAATAAATTAAAAAATTGCTTTGTTTATCTAACAGGCTTAGAAAAATGGCTACCTCTAACTGCCGGAAAATGGATTCATGTAGTTACAAAGTAGCAAACCCGTTGACAAAACGTAAGAAGTTTGTGCTACAAGAATCCAAAAGTGTGTGTTTGTCAAAGATGGAACCTCGCCTGGATGATTAATTGAGCTAATCCTGGTCGCAATTTATCAGGGTATAATAAATTTGCCATCTTACAGTTAAAATGCCGAAAGCATTTTCAATAACCCGGCGTGCTCTGCTTAGTCGGTAGTTAAAGATGTTTTTTTTATCGGGAAGAAACTTTCCAGGGTATATTTTTAAAGGGAAGCTTTTACAGAGTATATGGCGAGGCAACTCCAGAGTTTGGCAATAAAGACGGTGGTGGGATATTCAGGAGGTTTTTCTTAAACCGTTTTCCCATCTCAGAGGTTAGAAATACACCACCATCACTGTTGCGACCAGAGTCTCCTATATCCACAAGAATAAATCGGTAATTGGCATCACAGATTGCCAACAGGACCAAGAAAAAATACCCTTTATAATTGTAGAATTCAGATCCACTATTTGGGGGGCATTTAATGCGTACATGCTTTCCGTCGATTGCACCGATACAATTCGGAAAGTTCCATAAGTTGGAAAACTCACTTGCTATTCTAATCCATTCCTCAGAAGTTGGTGGGGGTAAATTTTGCGGACCAAGCACTTTCTAAATGGCTGTACAGGTTTCTTTTATAATTTTTCCCACCGTTGAATGCCCTAACCCTGAAGGAGTATGCCAGTTGCCAAGTAACTTTAAAGAAAATATATAAATTGTGTAATAGAGAACTACCGATACCAAGTACGATACCGGTCAAATAATACTATAATATACGGTACCGGTACTGGAATATACATCTTATTACCGGTACCTCAAAGTGAGTATCAATCTCTGTTTTGGCGATATCGGTTGTCGGAAATTGGTAAATTCCTTTTCTATATATGGGGATATTTGACCCAAAATATCATAATATTGGGAAGGCAAAAATCTTGAATACTGTCGAAACTTTTCTGGATCTTCCCTCGTCAACAATTTATCTACCTCGACGAGATCTGGCAGGTGCACGACCCCGATGATTGGTGCACATATATACCAAGCAATTAGCCTAGTTGCAAATTAAGGATAGATGCGTCCGCATTTTGCGATTTTTTGCGGCCGCATTTATGATAACTGAAACATTCTTGGGGTGCACTTGCCATGCTTTCCAGACTGGAGAATAGGGAACCTTTACGTTACTTATTCTAAATTATTCTGTAAGTTTGTAAGTTTAGAATAAGTAACGGAATAGGAAACCAGGAACCAAATTCATGCCGGTTATCAAATTCCTAGTTACCCTAATCCCGTTAAAGTGTGACACGGAGGATTGATTCTTACACTTGCACAATAATCTAGGCTAGTGAAGAATCTGCCGTACAAAGGCGGCCTACCAGATTAATAATACAAAACTTGAGCTGTTGTAAACAATAGCCTACCAGTACCTTGTTTTGTTTGTTTCCATAATTAGAGAGAAACAAAACATTTCTTGTTGAATTAACAGCAACTGCTGTCGAGCAAGCCTGTTTTGCCATTTTACACTTCAGTGACATTATCCTAAAGAATATTTAACCTGTAGGGTATAGCCTATACTGACTGGTACTAGATGTAATATATTTTAGCCTCTACTCACTCCTTCTGTAGCCTAAATTACAAAGATAAATTTAATTAGGACAATTAAATAACTAAACTTCCGGTATGTCCTGATTAAAATTAGTGTCTGCCTAGTTTATTTTATTAAAACACCACGTGTGCTGCTGAATCAACGCTGATAACTAGGTCTAGGTGTATATTTTCAATAAAATTGCTGGAAAATACGTTACGACGCTCTAACGACATACGATCGAGTAGGATTCAATCCTACTCCGTCGGAACGTCGTTAGAGCCACCAGGAACTTTCGTCGTACGACTCGGAAAAAGTCGGTTCGCTACGACTGCTCCGACGCGGTTGGCATACGGCTTCCGATCGACTCGTTTCTGTCGTGTCGTAAGGCCCTAACGACGGCAGTGGGCTTCAGGTGTTGGCCGATCTCTAGCACTTTTCATTAATACAAGATAATCTCTGGAAGTATAATTATCACCTGCTATATTTATTCCTCTCAATAGTGGCCAATGCATACTGTCTACCTCCATCTGGGTATGTCCTGTAACTAGGGGAGGTATTTTTGTGAAATTTTGACATTCCTTGGCAAGAAAGTGTAAACTGGTGGTAACTACTTGGCTGCGCTAGCCTTGGTTCTAGGACAGGGGTTGTTAACCTTTTTTGGCTCGTTTACCCCTTTCCGGATGAAAATAACTTACCCCCATCTTCTTGGTGGCCCTTGTCAAGAAAAGTAAATCTTTTCGATTTTTTACCAGGTCTAACAAAAATGTGAAAATTTTCTTTTAATATTCACTGACACACAATTTCAAGTCAATCAGTGAGACTTTTGTGTTCGCATGTCGTCTTTGGGAATTAAGCGAACTTGATATTTTGTTTTAATAGTCAACAGTGAAAAGAATCCTGCTTTACACAGACAGATAAGTAGGTATAAAAGGTACAATAATTTCCAACGCATGCTTAGTCAGTATTGGAAACTCTTCGATTAATTTACACAAAAATTTGGAGTGAAGCGTTGTCGAACATTGAAGATCAATCAACTCGTCCTTACAAGGGTCATCGTCAGCAATACTTTCCAACTTTGCTTCCAAAGGAAAAGTTACCCAAAGAGCAGTACTGTTAGAAATTACACCTTCAAAGTAACCGGCAAAGTTGTTTTTTAAGACGGCGAGGTGCTGGCATATCTCGACTTCGAGATCACAAATCTCGTTGGGATTTCTATTGACTTTTCAATTATCAAATGTTCCTTTTTGAACTCTTCTACTCAAGCATTGAATTTTATCATGTGCATCTTACAGTAATATTTTTTCCTTGCATCTGCATATTGAGCTGGTTCAAACTTGAAAAAGTCTGTCCAGTATAAGGCAATGCTCCTATAAATTTGTAGTCGTCAAAGTGCTTACTCAACGGGGAATTTGCATTCTCGAAGAAAAGTCCCAATTTCTCCACGTACTTCAAAAACTCAAAACAAGACGAGCCACCGAATTTCGGTGTGATAAAGGAGGACGTTGTGTTCTGAACCCATCTGATCACAAAGCAATTTGAAAAGTCGATGAATAAGAGCACGAGCCCCGATGAAATTCGCACATTCAATCACATGCTTCAATACTGCTTTCAAGTATTCTAGAAGGGTTTGTAATATCCTGTGACATGTCACTTATACGACAGTTTTCTTTTTTGTTCTACGGATCATTCCACTATATTTTTAACAGCCCGTACATCGTACCCCTCTCAGATTTTGCTAAGATTTTCAGACAATGTACCAACACGTAGAAAAAAAATTAGGACAAAATTTGAGGTCGCAACTCCTAGCGGATCAAAAGTTATGGCAAGATGAAAAACCGGCCACACGAGGGCTTATTGTTGGTGAGCACGCCTATTTACAACTTTTAATTGCCGATATCTCGAAAAGTAAAACCATGTGGAAAGCTGAACATTTGTTTTAAGGTATTTAAAGGTATGAGGAAGCTGAATTTTACATCTAATTTATCCTCAGGGCATTATAAAATAGTCAAAATCAGGTTTGAAAATTATTTTCACCACCCCGATGCTAGAGGATGTAGCTCCTGTATGCAAGACAGTTTTGAGATGCAATCTTTTTTAAAAGTTAAAAGAAGCTTAAATCTTTAAACAGTTCAAAAATTAGCTTTGCCAATTTTAAAATAACGTTTTGAGACCAAATTTCCCAAGTGCACATTTTTCGCCCTCCCCCCTTCCAAAAAATGTGTTTTAATATTGTCTAAAGTAGCAGAGCATCTATCTAAATAATGCAAGTTTGAAATAGAAAAATAATAACTAGGTCGGGTTAAGTCTCAGCAGGGTCACAAATATCAAGAATGTACATGATCCATCAGTGTCCAAACTGCCCGGGCTTTGAAGTTTTACGTCAACATCTTTATGAATTGTACAACGATTACGAAGAAGAGGACTTGATTCTTTACCAACAGTGGAACTCAGAAGAATAATAGTCAATAACAGTGGACCATTCTGCTAGCAGTAATGATTTTATTAATCTTCTCGCAAATTCTATTTACGGGTTGACAGCGCAGAGCAGCACTATATTGCATTGCCATGTGCCAGGGAAAGTATTCAAAATACAGAAAAGAAAAGAGAACAATCTAATTGTTTGTATTAATTTTGCAGAAAATATTAAATTCACAGTACAGGATGAAAGTCAAAGGTTTCATTGGAACACCAGCCAATGTACAATCCACCCTGTTGTTGTATATTACAAAGATGGTGAACATCTCCACTCTCACTCATTTTGTTTTATATCAGACGACCTTAATCATGATTCTGGTTTTGTGTATGAGCTGCAAAAGCCACTGGTCTCCGTGAACAGAATCAAAAACACAAATATAAAAGAAATTACGTTCAATTTTATCCTGAAAGACTCGTTATTACAAAAAAGAGAACTTCTAGAGCAGCGCTATGCTCTGCGGCAAACAATCAATGGCACAAGTTTTCACTATTTTGTTCCAATGGCTTTCAACTGTGTGGGTTAAAAATGAGTTAATGAGGATAAAGAATTAACTAGATAGAATCTACTCATTTTTTGACAATGAAGCTGTTCCAGAAGTCAAAGTGATGGATTATATATAGCATGATGACAACTGCTGGTTGATTGGTCTTGTACAAGAGTTGGACAAAGGCAATGAAGATGTTAACATTATGATTTGTATCCACATGGACCATCTACACCTTTTATTGGCCACGGAAGGATGACATTTGCTGAGTACCCAAACAACAAATTCTTAAAACCACCATCAAATACAACTGGCAGAAACTCTAAAGAAGAAATACAAATAGTAAAATTTTAAAATCGGAAGCCACATAAACAGCTTTGAACCATATTAGGATTGTACCATTGTTATTAGTACTGGTATACCTAGTGTTAAATTATACAGCCATTGCCATACATAAATTACTTTTTTTGATTCTTAAGAAGGGTCTGGTGTTGTGTGTTGTTTACAAAATAAAATATTTTCTGTAAAATGTTCAGGTTTACCTTAGCTTTTTAAAGAAATTTGATGTGGGAAAAGTGTGGTCCTAACAAGTGTTTTAAAGTTAAAATTGCAATTTTGGACATTTATAAGGTAAACAAAAGGTATTTAGCTGCTCTCTGATACTTTAGACTGTACAAAACCATTATAATTGTTAAAACACATTTTTTTAGGATAGGGGGGGGGGAGGGCGAAAAATGTGCACTTGGGAAATTTGACCTCAAAAAGTCATTTTAAAGTTGGCAAAGCTAATTTTTGAACAGTTTCAAGATTTCAGCTTCTTCTAACTTTTAAAAAAGATTGCATCTCAAAACTGTCTTGCATACAGATGCTACCCCCTCTAGCGTCGGGGTGGTGAAAATAATTTTAAAACCTAATTTTAACTATTTTATAATGCCCTGAGGATAAAATAGATGTGAAATTCAGCTTCCTCATACCTTTAAATACCTTAAAACAAATTTTAAGCTTTCCACAAGGTTTACTTTCCGAGATATCGGCAATTAAAAGTTGTAAGTAGGCGTGCTCACCAACAATAAGCCCTCGTGTGGCCGGTTTTTCATCTTGCCATAACTTTTGATCCGCTAGGAGTTGCGACCTCAAATTTTGTCCTAATCATTTTTTCTAAGTGTTGGTACATATCTGAAAATCTTAGCAAAATCTAGAGAGGTACGATGTACTTTTCCAACTTTTTTTGGTCAATTATAATGGAATGACCCCTACTCCACAAACAAGTTTAATTAATAACCATGTCCATATAGCGCACGGTTTGATAAGTCGTTCACAAATTGTATGTGGCTTCTTTTCCTTTGCTATTCTCTAAACAACACGATGTCCTGCTTTGTTTTCGGAACAAAATCCTAATTTAGGTAGTGTTTAGAGTTGGGCGTAATTACGAAATTACGTTCAGTTACGTAATTACGGACGTCGGAATTACGTTACGGAAGGAAACTCAAAATTACGTAATTACGCATCTGTCCGTAATTAATAAAACGGGAATTGCAAAATAAAAGTCTGTGCTAACGTTTTGCAAACAAAATGCATTATCAACCATTTTTTTCTTATTAATACGAAAACTTGCCTAACTAATAAACTCGGTAAAGTCAAAACAGTGTTCGCTGTCGCTGTTCCCGGTAGACCCTTTAACCTGAGTAACGTAGATACTATTCGGAAATAGATGACGCTATACCAATGTGTATCTTATTTTAGTTGGATTAATTGCGTAATTTTCTCATCTTTCCTTTGCAAATTTATTTCCACGTCACCAGCTTTTAACTCTATCCTATAGGAATTTCGGGACTCGCTAAGTAATATAAACGTCGAAGATGTCCAAATCCTACCAACTTTACCTGGGTTAAAGTGTGTATTTATGGTTCGCACATGTGCCATTTGATTTCGTTGTGCACTGTCACTGCTGTAGCTACAATGTTAAATAATAAGGTTTAACTGCGATGTCGGGTGTTCTGGTTAACGATGATTGGGTTTTTTAAGTTCTTGAAATGACTTGTTATTTTAATGTTTTTTGGGTGTATTTTTGTAATTAGACATAATGAACAACGCAGAAATCAGGGGTATTCCCTTCTTATAACAAGCCAAAACCCTAGACTTAAGAAAAAGGGTAAAAATTGTTGTAACGCTGAATTGGTGAGTCGAATGATAATGCTGATGACCACATTCCATTGCCGTTCTAGTCAATCTTAAATGATCGTGTTTTCACGAACTTGATTGATATTCATTAACTTTTTTCATAAAGATGTTTGTATTGCGCAACTTGTTTACCGGAGTTTTGTATTACGCAACACTTACTGAAGTAGCTATATGACGTAACAATGCCAGAGTTCATTATTTTTCACATTTAAGTTTACTATAGGACAATGATGTATTTAGAACTTTTTAGAAGCCGGTTCGTGAATATGGTTGTAGAAATAGACTTGTATTCTTTCTGATAGCCCACAAAACAAAACCTGAAACGCGACATGTGTCCTTCTAACACGATTATCTTCAACTAAATATAAAAATTACCTTTAGCCATATATATATCTTGTTTTACAGCGTATCATGGACCTGTACGTTAAATTAAACAGTAGTTCTCTGGTTTGGAAGTATTATGGTTTACCTACTCAGGGCGAAAAGAACACAGCAATATGCAGGCTTTGTAAAAAAGTTGTTCCAACTAAAGGCGGAACGACATCGTGCATGTTAAGCCACTTGAAGTGCCAGCACCCAGCTGAATACCGTAGTGTTTTAGAACAGAAAATTCCGGAAGAAACTCCACCGAAAATGACCAATCAGCCCACTCTTTTTGAAGCATATGAAAAAGTTGCCAGCTATAGCAGAAATAGTAAAAGATGGAGGGAGCTTACAGAAAGCGTAACAAAGTGCATAGTAAAAGATGTAATGCCAGTATATAGTGTTGAAAAAAAAAGGATTTAGGTCAATGTTAACCAAATTCGACAAAAAGTACGAGCTTCCAAGTCGCAATTACTTCTCGCGTACTGCCATACCGGCAATGTACAAACTTGTAAAAGCCGAGGTAATGGATGAAATCAGTAGAGTTGCTCATGTTTCTGCAACTACCGACCTATGGTCAAGCTCCACCATGCAACCTTATTTGATTGAGCCTTACAGTTCATTTTATTGATTCTACATGGGCCTTTCAATCTAAATGACTGGAAACGGTTTTTATGCCGGAGAACCACACAGGAGGGAATATTGCAGACACTTTAAAATCCTGTCTGGAATCGTGGAATATTCCCAAACAGAAAGTAATATCGTTTACCACGGACAATGGTTCAAACATGATCTCTGCATGCAATGTTGCATCATGGAATAGAATGTCGTGTTTTGGTCACAACTTAAACCTGGCTATTTCCAAATCTCTGATCGACCACCGAGTAACGAGATCGGTAGCTGTAGCTCATCGTCTGGTAGCTGGATTTTCAAATAGCTGGAAGCGTAAGCGAGAATTGGCAGAAACTCAACTACGACTTGGTATACCACAGCATTCACTTATATTAGATTGCAAAACACGTTGGGGCTCGTTGTGCAACATGTTGGCGAGAATAGTCGAACAGCAAGCAGCAGTACGAGAAGTATTAGGCAAAGATCGTAGTACATCAGGTCTACTACCAACGTGGCAAGATTTTGATGTATATCAGTGTATATTAAAGGCTTTACAGCCCCTTTCCAAGTTGACCGATGCGCTTTCCGGTGACAAATATGTTACCTGTCTTCAATCTTGCCAATGCACCGGCTGATACAATCAACCATGAGTTCAACTGAAGATGACATGGAATTAACAAAAACTATGAAGCTTAAAATCCTTAACTATATGGAAAGCAAATTTGCAACATACCCTATTCAAATGCTGAATAAAGCAACATTACTTGATCCGAGGTTTAAAAGCTATGTAACTGAAATCCAAGATGTAAAAATTGATTTAGCCTTAGAGTTTTCTGATGAAATTGACGTCGATCATACAATTACATTACCCTCAAGAAACGCCGAACAAACACAAAATCAAGAAACGCCTAGCAAACGATTCAAGGGAGGAAGTTTTTTCCTGAGCATTGGTTATCAAGTTGGGATACTTTCCCTCTGGAACTCGACTCCAAAATTCAAGTAGGTCTTCACTTTGAAATAATTGCTGGAGTCCGATATCTGACTGCATGTCTAGCAACTCCAATTGAAAATTATCCGGTGCAGTGGCCACATTAACTGCAATAGAGGGTTTGAAAACATTTTCATCATGGGCAATAAAAAAGAATTCATTCCGTTAATGCGGCGGTTGAACTCATCAATTAAGCAACTGATAATTCTGTCGTATACTTCAAATGATCCATTGGTCCGATGATTAGATAGCGTTGGAAAATGTGCTGTAACACCACCTGCAAGCTGTGTTTTCCAAAGACAAAGTTTGTTAATAAAAGCGGTTGCTGTACTGTACAAATCGTGACAAAACTTGTTATTGCCTTGTAGAGTGCGATTTAAGGAAGAAAGGTGTGTAGTGATATCAACAAAACATGCCAAATCAACAACCCAAACTTCGTTGCCAAGCTGGGGGATGTCTTTCTTTCCTTCAGCAAATATTTTAATCTCTGGAAGAAGTTCATAGAATCTTTTGAGACATGAAGCCCGGCTTAGCCATCGTACGGCTGTGAACATGACTACGTCACCATACTCAGCCTCAGTATCTGCTAAAAACGCCTTGAACTTTCGATGATTTAGTGCATTGGCTCTAATCCAGTTTACAGTTGTTGTCACCACATCCATCACATTAGACATGTTAAGTGAGTTAGCAATAAGACTTTCTTGGTGTATAATAGAATGATGCCATGTCACTGGAGCAAGATGATTTTCGTATCGCCATTTATTGATGAGCCCTTGAAGCCCACGATTTGCTCCAAGCATGGAAGGGCAGCCATCCGTTGCCACTCCAAACAACTTTGATGGGTCCAAATATGCTTCTTCAAGAGTAGCACGAAATTCACGAAATATATCCGTTCCTTTAGTTGAGTCATGAATAGAACGCAAAGTAAGATATTCTTCGTAAACCGTAAAATCCGGCGTGACTCCCCTAATAAACACAACCAAATGCTCTGTATCAGTTATGTCTTTTGAGCTGTCAAGTGCGACAGAATAGCACACAAATTGTTTTGACTTCTCAAGAAGCTGATCGCGTTGGTCGTTTGATATACATTCAATGCGCCGAGTTATTGTAGTATTACTCAGCTGTAACTTTTTGGCCTTTTGTTGTATGGCACTTGAACAACATTCTGTTGCAAATGTAAGTATCGCCTGCTTCATAATTTCACCATCTGAATAGGTTTTCATATTACGAGCAAGTAGATGGCTCACTTTGTATGATGTTTTGGTAATATCTTCAGATTCAGTCCTAGCCTTGAACATATTTGTTTGCTTATTCCTTGCCGACTTAAGAGATTCCAACTTCCTTCTCCTTGGTAGCAATCATATTTTGTAGAATGAGTTTCGTAGTGCCTCTTAATGTTAAAAGATTTTATACTACTTATCACCACAGGACACAAAGGGCAATGGGCTTTGTCGTCTACCTCAACTTGAAAATACTTTTCTTCCCAATCGATTTGAAAAACTCGATTTTCCTGCTGAAGACTACGTGATTTCTTTGAAGACTGATCTGACATAACTTTAGGGTTAAATATATCTAAAATTAAACGCTTGGCTGATTATCCTATTACAATTTTATAGCAGCAGTAACCAGTTTAAAATTAACTGCAATAAATACTTCACAAAAATAGAATAGAATCGAAAGCAACTTGACATATGCTGCTAGGTTAGACCAGAAAGTTATGATACATTGGTTTGAGAAAACTGTGACGTAACAATAGCAGCCTTTTGACAACTTTCCTTGCCTCTAATCTTAACTATGAAGTAAAAACTTCTTTTTTCAGCCTTCAAACTAAGCAAGGGTAATTTTCAAATACTAATTTTATTTTTTTATTATTAGAATCAGATTTTTTTAATATTTTTTAGGGAATTTTCAAAGGTCAATGAGAGCCGCAAGAAGGCTAGCTGGGAGCCGCATGCGGCCCTCGGAGCCGCGGTTGGGAATCACTGATATAGACATTAAACTTATTTTCTTAATATTTTAACCTGGTAAAATGAAAAAGTTAGTCTATTTACAAAAGCAGTGCATCAGATAGGGTTTTTACAAAATATGTATGGGACCTGTTCGACGACGGGAAAGACAACGTCATCAAACGTCAGCGTATAACGTGTATTTCACTTGTACAATCCGTTTTTTTATTCTGTGTGACATGTGCGTTTAAGATGGAGAATAAACCTTATGCTGAGACTTTAAGACTCAGAGGCAGCGATAATATGTGGTATAAGCGTCCTGTGAAACTAAAGCCTCTCACCCAACCGCTAGAACATCGGGTAGTGCCTAAACCCAACCCGCTACGACGAACAATAAACCAAAAAACTATATAGCGAGCTCCACAGGCATATTATTTAATTCAATTGTATTTATTTAATTTACTTTGGAAACTAAGGCTCGAACATATGCACGGCGTTCATCCCAGGATCCCATTTCAAAAAAAGTTCTTGAAGATCCAGTTTCGCTGGTTTTCATTTATTGTTTGGCACTCTCTTAGTTGGGATTTTTTTTAAGAAATTGATTGTATACATAGTGGCCCCTTTTCCCACCAGACGCTGTTTTATGCAGGCAGTGTTATGGTTCTTAATGCAGATTGGTTGGTTCCATATGATGAACGTAAAGGATGGATATTCTGGGATTCATATGCGTGACCAGTGTCGACATCCATGGATCAAGGAATGCAACAGTTACACAGAATTAAAGGAAACGTGCGAAGTCGTGCGTATATATACTTGTGCATGGCAAGGTGGATCTACTTTGTCTTACCTGCAATATTTTCTAATGAAGCTCTCGAAATGGTCTTCGGTCAGGCTCGACATCGCCGTTGGGGTAATTTTTTTATTGATGGTATAGATATCAAAGCAAGTGCAAAGACCAAGAATCTCCTCCACTCACTGCTTAAGTATCACCTACCCACCACAAGCTATGTCTTATGCAAACAACATTTATTTCTATTGATAACGATCAATATGATCTTACCATTCATTTACTGATGCAACGTTTGACGCTTTATTGAGGGTGGTTTACTTACTCTCAGTGGGCGCACCCTTGGCGTCGATATAACCACACGAATAAATCAATGCACTTTACTCGGGAATCGATTCGCAGAGACCGACTCGCGTCGGAATAATTGCGCGATGCGATTTATAGACAGAATGTCTGTTTTGCTATGTTATTGTCAACTAGTTCTTTGTTCAATCCGGGATCTGCGACGTTTGCCTGTAGTTCTTTCTCAGTCGACTCTGCGACGTCTAAGGTCGGGAACGTCGAACTCAAGAAGTTCCCGACCGCGAATTTCGAGCTGGTAAGCCGACCGAACTAATGCGTTGTTCCCCTCTCAGCTGGTACTTGGTTCTCCTTTTTGGTGAACCCCGTTCGTTCTATCTCTCCCCATCAAGTCCAGTCAGAAAAAGAAGTCGACAACGCCCGATTTTCTTCGTTGCACATAAACAGGCCCGAGGCAACTTGTGACCAATACGTCATAAACAGAATGACCATTTTGATCACAATCAATTCTCGCACAGTAAATCCAATTAAATTAAGATTAGCTGTCGACAAAGTATCCATAAACATCTGTGATTGTAGTTTCGTCACGCTGAAATTCCAGACTAAGCTGTCCCAACACATCCAAAACATCAAGTATTGTATGCATCCATGCAAGTTTTCCATAACTTATTAAATTAAGCAAAATATTTTTTGCTCTACCAAGCACATCAGCAGTCCCAACACGAGCTTCAACGGTATGCTCAAAATGTGCTCGAATTGTCGAACATGATTTTAATAATGTAGTTAAGGCGGTTGCAAAGTGAGGTGTCCAACGTGTTCCATGAAGATTTGTTGGTCGCAAAGCTCCATCTCCCATAATTTCAGCTACTTCTTTAAGATCCCGCATTGCTTTCTTTTGTTGCAGCAACTACACCCAACTCTAGTCTGTGGGCAACACAGTTAAGTACATTGCAACAATATAAGGGTGATCTTTTTGAATTCGGGTCATCACGCTGTTTCTTCTGCCTACGTTGACTGCAGCCCCATTGCAGCCAATCCCAACAACTTTTTCCTGCCAGTCTACTATGCCTAAATCTCATTCTTAACTGGCTGAGCACGTTTATATACATTTTTGGCACAACCATTGGAAACTACCCGAGCATATATTACCTCTATTTCGGTAACACTTTTGTTATCTGTTGCTCAATCAAACATTATACCAAACATAGGGCATGTCTGTAACTCTTTTACTGTATCCAGCATAATGTCCCCGTATATGTACTGTGTGAAGCGCCTGCAAGCATTATCAGACTGATATTTGCTTCCCATCTTTACCCCATTTTTTAGCTGTAAAGCTACTAACTTTGGGTATATATTGAATGGTGTCTCTTCTTTGGAGACAAAATAAGCTGTGTTAAACAGGCGGCTGATGATTTCTATTTCGCGTTGGTTTAACTTTTAATTGCCTATTTATTGGTCCCTCTGGGTCAACTGCAAGGATTCCCTTGTCGTTCTTTCTTTTCATCTGTTTGTTTTTAAATGCTGCATAACATTTACGATGAGATTCGCTGGAGGAGTGACTGGTTAAAATTTCTAGTCTGAACGATGCATTTCCTAAATACAAGCTGGCTTTTTTGTCAGCTATATGTGGAAATGCCTGACAGACGGTACATCCCATCCAGGGTTGCCATTTGGCCTTTTTCACGGCCAAATTTCAGAAATTTGGCCGTACCAAAATTTTCCCGGACGCAAAAAAAAAGTTTGGCCGTGCGGAAAAATCTGGCCGAATTTGGCCGTATAAGCATATTGTCAAGTTTTTGGTCAAAGCGTCATATTATTTTTACGCTACAGTAGAAATAAAGGAAAAAAGAGAGACAGTATGTGGAAATAAATTAATACCAACTGTCTCATTCCCAAATCACAATGCTGATTATGACGTTTTGAAATAAAATAATAACGATAGAAATTCCTGTATAGTATTTGAATGGGTTTGACAAATCTGGAGGGAATTAAAATTATACAATTTTTCAACAAATAAAGAGATAAATAGCCCAATTGGCTAAATTAAATAGTTTATTTTGCACTTGCTACAAATTGGCCGAATTTTGGCCGTAAAGCAAAAACAGTTTGGCCGTAAAGCGTACTTTGCGTCTGGCAACCCTGATCCCATCCATACCTTCCTTGTCCATCCTCACTTTCTTCAACCCATTGAAAACGCTCCTTCCATGATGTACAAACTTTCTCTCTCTCTTCAGCTGATCATAATTTTTCTTTAATATAACTTTCCGATGAAAATTATTAAGTCGCATTATTTTAAGATGTTTGTCTTCGCGTTGTTGACAAAAGATATGTGATTATTTCACACGCTTTTGGAGTAATTCTATTTGTAATTTTTATTTAACGACTTTATTATCACTGATGCGAAGATTACGTATCAGTGTTTATCATATTCGCTGCACAAAAATTGAGGCCGAATGTTAGTAACTATCATATATTCGCACTCACAAAATAGTACGAATCTCATTCGCGCACGGTGCTCTAGTTTAACACGGTTTGAATTCGAAGATATACACGGCGGTAAAGAATAGCGAAAATAGCGTTATTTTGCATTTTTAACCTGTCCCGTCGGACAAGCGCCGCGCAATATTTACTTGTCCCGGACAGGCGGGCAAGCGTGTATGTCGAGCCCTGTACATTAACATTCGGCAACCCAAAACTAAAACTGCCAGCTTTAACATACTGTAGCGTGTAGCCTTGTACTTCTTGTATCACCACATAAATGTTTTGGTCTGTTAGTCCAATGTTATTTATTTAATGTATGACACTCCAATAACATACAGTTTTTATGTATTCTTTCAGATTGGAAGCATAAGATAGAAACCAGAATTTTTTGCAATCCTTTAATACCCAGCTGCGGTTCAGAAACTTGTTTTTGGCCTGCGGGAGAATATTATCAGTTTAACACCGGAAGATTCAATTCCCCAAATAACAATGGAGAAAATTAAGGGTTATTTTAAGTTTAGGTCTGCCAGTGATAAGTTATGCATAAATGATATAAAAGCTATTTTGAAGGGAAGATTATTACTGGATGCATTAAATGTTTTAGGCTTGCAGCAAAAACACAACTAAAAATGCTGTTTATTTCTGTGGTATTGTACGTGCTGCAATAAAGAAGAGTGTAGCCCACAACATAAAAATGAAATTAAGTTTATTGGGAGAGATTAGAAATGCAGAATGTGAATGTGCTGCAGGAAAAGGACCATTTGCAACATGCAAGCATTTAGCTGCGGTAGCTCTTATGCTTGAATATTTTCTGAAGACAAATGAAGTTAAGGTTAAGCAATCATGCACTGAAAGTTTACAGGTATTAGGTTTGAGTATACACAGCTTTACTACTTAATTATCAGTTTTAGGTAAGGAATGTTTTGTTTTATGCTACAGTATCGGTATTAGGCCAAGTAGTTCATGATTCACAGACAAGATACCAACCAAAACACACAAATAAATTGTTAATATTATTTTGTTTTGTAAATATTTCATAAAATGTTTAAGGTACTGGTACAAAAACATTACATTCAAATTACTCTCTTCGTTAATCATTTTCGGTGCCAGATGATTCCTGGCGTAAATTCTTTTAAAACTGAAGCAGGAAGTCTGGTTATGCAATACTGAAAAAGAAGTATATGGCAATGCAAACAAAAATGCTTTATCTTATTACTTCAATAGTAAAATTGACTTTTTGTATGTCTGCTAGCTCTAGAACATGTAACATGTTCTTGCAATTTGTTGATGTGAGAATATGTATACCCTACTGGGGAAAGAGAGTACGTTACGTACACCGGTACATAATAATAAAGCACAACTGATGAAAAACTGAAAGTGCCATCAGTATTTAGTAACATTCCAATATAAAACTAAAGCATGGTTCTTACAAATTACGGGTATATATGGGGGTGTAGTGGAAAAAAACCAACCACTTATTGTGGGCCTTTTTGTTGAGCAATGCACATAGTGGACACAAACTCACTCCAGAGAAATACAACCAAGATGTAACTTACCGCAGTCTTGTTAACTTAATGGTGGCCATGGGTACTGTAGGACAGTATCCAAACCCATTAGCAGAGATAATGATGGTAAGCATGAAGGCCAAATTATAAAATGTAGCCATTATTGATCATTCTGAAAAGTATGGCATATTATTTTCAGTTGAATGGTTTGTGGGGATTAGCTATGTATACCTGTAGTCACCCACCAAATACCAGGCTTGTAGTCGTATGCTATCGCAGTCCAAGAACAAAACATAAGCGACCACTCTCGGACAGGTCTCGTCGTTTACTAAAAATCCAAAGTCGAACACCAAGTCACGACATAAAGTCGGGGATAGAACATATGCGCGAAAAGTTTAAACATAAAAGGCAACAATGGGTTAAAAAATACAGAACGCTACATGTAACCATAATAAAAGAGGTTCCCCCTACTATATTTTTCTGAACTAACCAGGCTATAGGCTACAAATATTTCCCTGAAACATACCATACTGAAAATACAAGATCAACATTTAACACATATCATTTGCAATTTAGTTTATGTGGTCTCTAATTAACATGAGCAGTAGGACATAAGTTTGTCATTATGACGCCTTTGACTAGCAAACAATACTAATTTATTATTTAAAAACAACATTAAATATCACTTATTTTGGTAAATAAACCACAAACTTACATTAAGATTATTTATTATTAAAAACACTAATAAACCAATATCTGATAACCAAAACTGTCTACCACAAATTAGTATTGTTTTGCTACTACTTTTTAACGTATTGAGTGGCCGGCCTGCCTTCAACAAAATAGTGGCCTGCCTACAAAAAAAGAGTGGCCTGCCCTCTACAAAATAGTGGCCTGCCCTCTACAAAATAGTGGCCTGCCCTCTACAAAATAGTGGCCTGCCCTCAATAAAATAGTGGCCTGCCCTCAACAAAATAGGGGCCTGCCCTCAAGAAAAAAGTGGCCTGTCCTCAAAAAAAGAGTGGCCTGCCTACAAAAAAATAGTAGCCTGGCTTTTAAAAAAGAGTGGCCTGTCTTTAAAAGTGACCTGCCTTCAAAAAATAGTGGTCTGTCCTGAAAAAATAGTGGCCTGGCTTTTAAAAAAGAGTGGCCTGTCTTCAAAACTATAGTGACCTGTCTATCAGGTCATTTTACTGTGACTACCTCGACTCAAAAACCAGGGGTAAAAAATGGTGGTGTCATAAATAGAGTAAAGGACCAAGAATGGATCCTTGAGGAACTCCTAATTTAACTGGGTTCGGGTTGGCAGATAGAGTTCCATTAAAATCAACAATTTGTTGTTGTACTGGTGAACCAATCAAGTGATTGCTACATACACCCCGGATGCCATAATGAGACATTTTGTTAAGCAAAATGTCATGATCAATGGTGTCGAAGGCTTTTGACAGGTCTAAAAAACACCAATAACAGATTTCTTATTTTTCAAATGATCACATATTATATTAACCAGGAGATTGCTAGCATTGCTAGTTGAATGATCTTTCCTAAATCCAAATTGGTTGTTATGAAGAACATTATTGTGATTTAAGGAGTGATTCTGCTGTACATTAATTTTTCTATTATTTCAGAAAATGAAGGCATTATTAGACTAATCGGTCGGTAGTTAGTTATTTATCAGTGAGTGCTTGCCTTTTTTAAACACTGGGATGAAATTTTCAAGTCTTTTTTATAAATTTGCCTGATTGTAATGATAGATTTATAAACACCATGGGATAATTAATGCTTGCAATATATATATTAACCGGTGTGGATTATTAGTTTTAATCTCATGTGGACTAGTGGGGAATATGTACATGGTGGAAGATGATTTGGTTTTTAGGTAATCTGTGTGGTGTGAGGTGGATGGTGAAATCCGGTTTACCAACTCAGTTGCAAAATTTGAAAAATGATCATTAAAATGGTTAGCAATATGTATTGGGTTGCTGGTAGATAATCCATTAATTTCAAATGACTTGGAAATTTGTGGTTTAGATTTCCCGAGTAGTTCATTTATGGACCTCCATGTAGCCTTTATGTTGTTTCTGTTAGTCTTGAACATTTTTCTATAATAACATTTTTTGCAGCTTGGATTTTGTGATGGTACAAATTACGAGCTTTATTGTATTCCAATTTTGATGAGACTGATTTTTTTAGTAAATCCTTTTTGTTTAGTTTTATTTAATTCCTTTATTTCTTCATTGAACCACTTTAAGTAGTATTTGGGTGCTTTGTTGGCTACCATTGGAAAGCTGTTTTCAAACTCTAAATTGTATTGCTCCATTAGGTTGGAATATGCAAGGTTGGGATCTGATTCAAATAATATATTGTCTATGTTAGGAGGATGTTGAAAGTTGTTGTTAAATGAGACAATATTTTTATCACTGAAGGATCTTGAACTAGATTTGAGATTTACTAGATTTGCTATTGTAATCTGAATTAGGCCTCGGTGCTAATATAACTGGTAAATAGTCAGATATGTTATCAGTTAAAATGCAAGCTTTAATTCAATAGTGGTCCAAAAATATGATCAATTTCAGTTGACACCGGGGTCTGTAAACCGGGTTGGTTTGTTAGTTAGTGATTGATTCATAGCAAAAGTCCTGCATTGTATTAATAAAATAAATCAGTGACAGTGTTATTATTAATATTAAGGAGGTCATAATTACAAACCCCAACTATAATACAGTTACAGTTACTTCGTTTTTTTCAAGTGTTTCTGGTAGTATGTGAATAATGGCGGAAATTTTGGAGACCTATAGATAACACCGCAGATTAATGAAGATTTTTGGTTTCAGGTGTGGTGTTAAATTGGGAAAAACCCCCGCCTCTAGATTTAGATGGACTATTACTTCAGGTAAATTTGAGTAGTGACCACTACGATTTTCAACTATCCAGGTTTCTGTAATGGCAATTACTTCTGGTTTAAACTGAAGGGATGCACCTAATGCCTCTTAGTTTGGTAAAAGACGTAAAACTGTTAAAGCCTTGGTGCTTTTCGAATAAAAAGGATTTACATTGGTTGGTATTGACATACTAACTCATCCTCTTCATCTAGCATATTTTCATTTATGAGTCGAGGGTGGTTTGAGAGGAGGGAATGAAAAGTAAGGAAGAGATTTCCAGATCGGAAATATTCGAGAATGGAGGGCACGTCACAAGTCACTTAGTGTCTCTGACCACAGCCTTTAGATCTTTAAGAGAGGCTTCCAGATCATTCAGCGACTTTCGAATTTGCTGCAGTTCTTTCGGATGTGACGAATCCGAAACAGGAGCAGTATCTGGCCTTAAATTGCAATTGGACTCTTCTTATGCGGTGACTAACAGTATTTAAATCAAATTTCTAATGGTAAAAAACCCTCGACGAAAAATGTGCGGTAAAGTGTCCCTGCAGGGATTCGCCATGTATTCAGCAGAATTATATAAACATCTGCGATAAGGTGACGTCATTCCACTAGAAAAAACGCATATTTATCCTGGGAATGCCTCAAGGTATGAATGATGTAATGGAAGAATATGAGGTTGGTCAACTGATTATGACGTATTCTTCACGAGTTGTCTCAGGCCTGATCGACGTGAGACGACGGGCTTGAACTAACTGGATAAAGGCGAGATGCAGAGAAGGGGGGAAGAACGGCGTGAGCTCTTTTGCCGCAAAACTAGTAGAGACTGCGGCTGTGCCCGGCCTTGTCGAATCTGCCAGTTTAAACAAGGAACGTACCGGTTGACAAGAACAAAGGAAAACGAACAGTCTAACTTTCCGGGTCGACAGCAGAGCTCGGGTTTAGTGATACCTACATATATGACTGTAACGGCACATCGCTGTGAGAACTGTTAAATAAATCTTTCGAGCATAACTCAACAATTCTTTTGATCAAACCTTTATTTACTTCATTTTCTAAAAGAATAGTTCGCGGATTTTGTATAATATGTTTAAAATTTTCCGAATAAAATTGTACAAAATCTGTGATAAGTTTTTTCGCGGTTGAAGTGGGAATTAAAAAAAAGAGGACATGTTATTTTAAAGCCAATTCTAATGTGTTGCTTTAAATGTTGCAATAACTTTTTTATCATGAAACACTTTGTTGCATGTTGTTACAGTACATACATAATCTTGTGAACCATCTATAATGTTATAAATGATATAAAATTCGCCTATTATAGACTATGGTAATAGCCCAGTCTGAAAAACAGTTTTCGACAAGGTTTTGTGCATGCAACAGTGTACCGTACTAAACAAAATCACAAACAAAAGAAGCAACTTCAGTAAAAAGTACCGTATTACTGTATATAGCCTACCAATTTTAATTTTCAAATAATCTAGGTCTAGTCTAACTTTCTAAATATACCTGTGGGAAAATTCCGTAAAACTAAATTACAGAGCAAAAAAAAATACAGATGTAAAAAAGTACTGACCGTTTACCAGTAAATTTACAATTTCTTTTAACAGTGTAGATAACATTGACCTTGGTATAAAAAAAAACTAAATTGAAATTCCAGTAACATCGTCTGATTGACAGACACATTTATTATAACACTTATTTAGGAATACAAATGTGACTACAACTAATACATCATAAAACAAACAATATAAATTAAATAAAAAACAAGCTAGTCATAATATGATGGCTAGCAAATTTAAAAACAATTAATGGTGGCGCAAGGATCGGGTTATATTGACTGAAATCAGTAGTGACATTTATTAAAATGCTGCCTGTCATGTTAACGTGTATAATTTCAAACACTCAATCAAGTGTTCTTGTCATATTCTTTGCCGTTTTCCTGAAAGAGATGGTTCATTTAGTATGGCACTGTAGCAGGGCTTTATTTAAAACGGGTTTTAACCCTGGTAAGATAAGGGTAAACAGAGGTTAATCATTTAATTGGGTATTCGCGCAGCGTGCATCAAGTTAAACACTGTACACATGACCATAGCTTAGGTGTACGTAGGGTAAAGCTCGGAGAGAAGTTTTCTTCAATTTTATGGAATTGCACACGGTTTATAAACAAATTAATATAGGAAACACATGTTAATGGGAAAACCAAGGGGGTTAACACACGGGCAATCGTTAGATCACCTCGCGCCCATCGTCGGGTTATCGGAGCTATTGCAATGTGTTGTTATGATACACACGTTCCTTCAATTTGGTAGAACCTGCAGCGGTTCGCCTTGTTTTCACTTCAATTCAAACATCCGCGATAAGATGGACGTCATCCACTTAAAACTGCATTATGGCGCCAGTATTGGTCATTGATCGCGTGCAAAGGCTGACCTGAAAAACATTATGACGTCAATTAAGGGTCAGTGTTGTTTGATCTCTGGAAATCATTATGACGTCAGTTATTGCTCGGAACTACGAAGGATTTTGATGGGGTTCCCGTGAGACAGACCAGCTAATGGGTTTATTTTGGGCGAACAATCACACGAGATGTTGTCGCAAGAGTGAGAAGCAGAGAATCTATAAGTGGTTTTGGAGAGAAAAGATTACATGAATAAGACCAAAAACGGGCATCATGCAGTTTTTCTCTTAGGAATTGGAGCACCAGATAAATACGGATGTTTGAACGTCAGAGGGGGACTGACTGACAGAGAGAGAGGGAACGAGGCTGAGACCGAGGTGACTGCCACCTGGCGCGTTAAGCGCTAGGTTATTGAGACTTTGTGGCATAGTTGACAGAAGGAACAAGACAAAAGTCGCTTCTGCCGGAATAAACAAAGAACGAGTTGACAAGCCGCAAGGAAAACGGACTGTCTATTAAACGCATCGCGCAGTTATTCCGACGCCAGTCGGTCCCGCGAATCGATTCCCGAGTAAAGTGCATTGATTTATTCGTGTGTTCATATTAACAACGTTTGACAATAAACTAACCAACGTTCAACCAGCGTGGACTCGATCTTTGGAAGTCGGATATCGGAGTCAGCATATATTCGAGCCACACAGAGGGCAAATCTACCCTCGACTAACCTCGAACGTTGCAGTTAACCTACCGCGAAAACGTCAAACGTTGCAGAACCCATTATTAATCCGCTGGGTTTACGCAATGTCCGTAAAGTGCCTCGGACAAACGAAGCTTGGCAGGCGTTGAATAGAACTCGCGGGAAAAGATTCATTACTTTAGCTGCCAAAAACAGTAAACCAATCGGAACTTCCCATTTCCAATTTATAAACACATGGCATGACAAAATTATAGTTAAAATACAGAGAGACAATTTTTAAAAAGTGAGAGATTCCAACAAATAAATCATTTCATTTTTATTAGCAGTGGATTATTGAGTTAAACAACCAAGTGGATTAGGCCTAACCATATCGGAAGTATATTAAAAGATATCAAAAAGGTCCAAAATGATAAGAAATTAAAACGGTAGGACCATGACTAGTTCACCAAAAACAATTTAAAACTTTTAAAATTTTATTATTAGTCCATAAGTAAACTGGTAAAGGTCCAACTAATTAGGGTCATTGATAATCAGACACCATGCCATTGAATATAATCCACACTAATCATTACACCAACAAAAACTAATAGGAAAAAATAAAATAAAATTCGTCATGGGAATCGAAGAGATAGCACGTGAGTAGGTCGCAAAAGAGAATATTATTGTACAAATCGTAAAAATATAAAATAATAAATAGAAGATTTTTTATTAAAGTATGGATTATAAGCCGTGTAATAAGTAAAGAATATTGGGGGCAACAACAAGGCGGCATTTTAGGGGGGGTGCTTTGTCCGACGTTCTTAATCCGGAAAACACCGGTTTTCTTCGAAAAATCGATTTTTTTTTTAATTTTTTACTTCAAATTCAATTCCAGCAGTCTCTCCGTAGCCCTACGTCACTACCGGTCAGCTCAAAAGCTCCAAATGAACTCGGTTTTAGCTTAAAGTCGAATCGCGACCTTAACCCTACGATTCGCAGACGACGTTTTGCACGCGGCAGGGGTTACGCTCCTGTCTTTGACGCGCCGCGCCGCTGCTCTCCACGGGGTTCCAAATGCCCTTGGCATGGGTAATTATCATAATTATAGTCGATGTTTTGTGAAAATAAACCGCCAAGGCGGCGATACATACCTTATTCAAATAGAATACCGACGTATCGAAAAACGGACGCATAGTCAAAACCGACGTACCGCTGCTAATACGGTAGCTGAAGGACTGTCCTTGTAGGCTTCAGAGGCTGTAGAACTCAAATGAGACCCGACACACGAGGTGACAGCATCAACGGACGGCACAGCAGGGTGCCTGGGGCAACAACA
>CH003199.1:19195-43068 GCA_000149265.1 Ciona savignyi
GGGTTCGCTGGGGTGGGTGATCGATTTCTTGGGGACCCGAAGGGAATAACCTCGCTGAAAGTGAGAGGCCGTCTCGGGGTGGTTGGCGCTCATAGACAGGTCCTCTCTGCTGCGTGAGATCTTTGCATCGCTTGTCTTATGAGACATTATGGAGGAAGGGAGGGAAACGCGACGTTTCGATTTGGAATGGACGTTTGAAGCTTGCTGGGGGTTGTTGGTAACCTCAGATGGGTTTGTGGGGATCCTTATAACAGGGGAATATTGTAGGGCGACCGGGGTGATTGGGGTGACAGGAGTGACTGGGACCACTGGGGTAACTGTGGCCACTGGAGTAAATGCTGACCGACCGCTTCCGATGCAACCGAGAGATGGCGCTGGAGAGTTGTTAGTTTCAACGTCACATGAAACGCCGGGGAATGATGGTTTGGGGCGGAGCATGGGTCCGGTGGCCAGCTGGTGGGGTCGTTTGGGGGAAGGTGCGAATTGTACTTCGGTGAGTAAGCTTGCGAGTGATCCACTGGCCGACGGGTTTCGCATCGCATCCGCAGTGAGTATCGTGGGTCGGGGTTGGGTTATAAAGACAGGTGGGTGGTGGGGGTGATCTGGCAGATTGGTGGGTGGCTTGTGGGGTCGACGGGTGGGTTGCATCGGGTTCGTTCGGTTGATCGACTTCTTGCAAGTCAGCAAACGAGGTGTTGATCGGATCACATCTGCTTCCCGTTGACTGGGCGTGGTTGGAAATGACGTCATCACGAGTGACTTCATCTCTGGTTACGTCATCTTTCGTGACGTCATCTCTCATCCCTTCGCTCTCGCATCTTATGGATGAATCCGGGAAATCGAAGATTTGGAATTCGGTCATCATTCGCATGGAGCGCCTCCGGACAACTGACGTATCGTTGTCCGCGTCATCATTATGACACGTGACCTGCGACTTCTCGAACACAGCAGCGAATTTCCTTCGAAGTTCCTTCTTAGCGTGTGCCGCATTCCGTGCTCGTTCCGTGTCGCGGTTGGGTGGGACGGTTTTCGTCTCCGTTTGACCTTTGCCCGACTTTTTCGATATCGCACTGACGCCCAACTTAACTCTGCGCTGCAAGGCCGGGGAGTTTTGATTGATATTTTCATATCCGCTAGGTGGAAGTGTTGGGTCGGTGGAAGTTTCACTTTTTTGGATGCACTCTTGTGAGGTCACAACGAACGCGATTTCATTAGCGCTCGATCGAACTTCGGTGTCCAGATTGTGGAAAACGGTTCGGTGCTTCGGCACAGGTCGCGTCTCCCAATTGTTTGATTTGATTTTACGAGGAGCGCGTGGTTTCGGCGTCGATTCGTTGGTGTCAGGCGACCGCAGGTTGATATGCGTCGTGTTGATGTAGGTTGGAGGCTGCAAACGATCTAATACTTGGGCGCGTGTAGTGGGCGCTTCGTCGACGCCGTGCGTTTCACCTTTGGCCCCCGCTGCTACGAAATCATCACGTGACAAATTATAACTGTCAGTACGCGCTGTTTCGTCTCTTGGGCGCGATCTAGTGGCAGGATCGTCCGGTGTAGCTTCTATCGGAGATTCGTTGATCGGTGACGCAGGGGTAACCACCTGTGACGCGTGTCGTCTGTCACGTGCTGACGTCATGGAAATATCCTGGTACCCGGAATCAATGCTGCATTCGCTGTTATGCAGCGCTGTAATAGACTCCGCTAATATCGGAAGAATGCTCTTGACTTCTCTTTGTGCAATGTCCGTGGTTTTCCGCGTCCGCTGGTTGGCGATAGATGCCTGGGTGAAAGTGGGGCACACCGAGCATGGGTCGGAGTTGGGCCGTTGGGTGACAACCCGTTTCACCTCAACAGGGGAAGATAGAATTTCTTCATTATTATAAGTGACGTCATTGCTATGTTGCCCCACCTGGTGGACGAGGTTGGAATGATGGAACGGAATGTTGTTTTCCTGATTGTCCCCGTCAATTATGCTGCATCTGTTGAGATGATAAGCAAACATAGTTTTAAACCTTAAATCAGTTTATTCTGTTCTGCTAGGCAATGCTACATGACGTGTTATAACGACTGTCGTTTTTCCCCACTTTCTACATCTTTGGCGAATGTTCTTGCAGATGGAGGGTTGGAGGATCGAAACTGGTCTCTAGCGAGTCGGTTATGTCCTAATGGGAGCCACTTAATCGATTGTGCGAACCTAGTGGAAGCTCCGGTACCCTCCACTGCGACCGCGGGATATTCTGTTTTTGCCAGACCAGGGGGTCGTATATGATATATGTATCGGTCGTGTTTAGCAATCTGCCACACGACTGTACAACTATGAGATAATCTGACGATTGCCCGTGTAATAATCCCCGATAAGTTTTCCCACCCACAGACATAAACAAGAATCTGCTAAAGTAGCTGAATCAACTCACTGAAGGGCGCCATCAGTGGTGGGGTTGGCACTCGACTGGGTTGTGTCTCTGGAGACCCGTTCACTAATCATGTTCGTCACTTTGTATAATTCGTGAAACATTCCCTGCATTTCTTTCTTCATGTTCAGAGCTTTTTCACGCAGTTCGACCTGTGCGGTTCAAATCAATTAACGGCGAAAATTGTTTTGGACACACAGCCCCACCACACAAACCGCATGTATAAATGAAGTGAATCAACCACCCACACAATGAAATGGCTCCGGTAACTCGAACGGGGCTACGACGTGTATTACGATACTCGTGGTTAAAAGCTGGCTTCCCACCCACCAGGAAATACATAGTCATGATTAATGGATGCTTCCTACTTTGTTGCGCTGAAATCGTGACAATGACCATTATGACGATTGCATTGCAATGTTATTACAATTAGAACCAACCATTCGATTTTACTGAATCAAAACTATACGGGTTATGTAACCGCACACACATTATTGGGATAGTGGACTTTGTCCACCCGCAGGCTAAATTTCGATCCCATGATAGACCGGTTACTAATCAGTTTTAGGTAGAAATCGTTACTTGTTCGGTCCCTTTACCCACTCGGACCAACGACCGCTAAGGGGGTCCTCTCAAGATTTGATATATGTATTCAAATCGAATGACATTTTCAAGTCAGGTCAACTTGCCAATTTTCCAAGTCAAGTCAACTAGCAACATTTCCAAGTCAAGTCAACTAGCAACATTTCCAAGTCAAGTCAACTAGCAACATTTCCAAGTCAAGTCAACTAACAACATTTCCAAGTCAAGTCAACTAACACCATTTCCAAGTCAAGTTAACTTCCACATTTCCAAGTCAAATCAACTAACACCATTTCCAAGTCAAGTTAACTTCCACATTTCCAAGTCAAATCAACTAACAACATTTCTAAGTCAATTTAACTAGCAACATTTCCAAGTCAATTTAACTAGCAACATTTCCAAGTCAAGTCAACTAGCACATTAACAAGTCAAGTCATTAATCTATAGCTTCAACAAATCGACGTTGGCGGCCATATACCTTTTTATACCAAACAGCCAAGCATATATATTAATATATTATTAATATCCCAAACGAACCACGTCAGATTTGATTAGAGCCCAGATAAAGCTGATGTTGCTTAATTTAATTGGAGGGCTCAAGTCGAAAACTACGTGACATGCTGATAATTACACTTCGGCCAGTGCAAATACGACATTATTACATATTTGTGGCTCTATCGTGCTGTATTATCATAAGACTAGGATTAATGCGAATTAATCTAACCGGATGGCTTGCCCTTTACGGACGAGTGCAGTTTGTCAAACATGGATAAAGAACAATTTAACGATTTGAGCGCAACCCGGACTAGGAATGGCACAGGAAACCGCGCAAACCGCTCCAGAAGAAATGTTTGAAACACAATAGAAACTATTTCAATGTAAAAATGCGACCAAGAGTTCGTCATAGTCGTCAATTGCGTTTCTAATGGATGATTGTCATACCGAACACTCTAGTCATACTGCCATACCACATAGCGTGTGCAAAACAGAAATTGGAAAGTTACATTTGACATCGTTAGTCCTACAAACCCGATTATATTGTTTATGGAATGATGGCGCGTGTTAGTGATCATCAAGTTACCTGAGATCCGATTTTCGAGTTAAAACTCGTAATTAATAGATTTAAAACTCGCTTCGGCGCCACTTCGGATAGTTAGTGAACAAATTGACATGATTACGTCATCGCAATTAACTACTCATATTTCAACAAGCATTGTTTTGTAAACAATAGCGTTTCTTTCGCTATTTCCCTAGGTAGATCCAATGTTATGAGCTAAAACAGCGATGTTTTAAACTTTTTAACCACCAAGAATTTAGTGCAAAATTGAATATTTATGGTTGTTGATCAAAATCGAAAGTGAAAAGTAAGGAAATATTGATTTTAAGTCGGAAACTAATTGCTGGCGAAGCTTCTGGCTAAAACACGAGACCGATATTTGATATCGAATCAAAGAGAATCGCCAATAACAAATCGGCTTAGAAGTTCTTGGCAATCCAAGTAAGAATGCCTCAAGGCCCTACGAGGTCTACCACCGTGTCATACAGCGTGAAGTGTTGATGAATTATTTAATCTCGTTCGAACTGCGAGAAAGTCGCGATATAATAGAGACATAATGGATTCTTTTAAAAAGCCAACGAAATGAATACTTTAATACAATTCTAATAAAAACGGTTTGATTAAACGCATGCATGTATACCCTGTGGTAATCACATTTAATGCTTACTAATAAAGGACAAAATGTAATTAATTTGGCGAAAAACATGGTTATGAGCGATTACATTTCGCTAAATCGGTGAACATTACTAAGTATTGTATTATGTACCGGATACTGGAAGGAAAACCCGAAACAGAAAAGGTCGAAAATGAAGTGACCCGAATTCGAGGCACATCGGTGTTCAAACGAATTGTTACGCATCAACGCAGCTGTGACGACACAAGGGCCTTATAACTCAAATCACACACTTTAAAGTGTTAACATTACCAAATGACTTCAGTTATAATTTTAGCAAATTCCGTATCTTTAAGCTAATATTTTCCATATAGTTGGCTGTTTTAAATTGATGATTCCTTTCCGTGCGTGAAGTGTTTTACCATGTTCGTTTATCAAACACCTTTGGGCATTTTTGATAAAAAGGAAATCTTATCATACTTCTAAGGTATGTGTGTTATGGTAGGTATAGCTTAATTGGGTTTAATAGGTGATTATGGCTTCTTCGGCCAATTAGTTCAATGGTAAAGTCCTAGTTAAGTCAATTAACTTCAACCCCAACACAACCGGTACATTCCTGGGCACAACACACCTATCACCTTATAGGCGGTCGTGGTTAATAATGATTGGGTTTGATTTTACATTTTTTGTTATTTTAAAACAATTTATTGTTAGATCTGTATTTCCAAGTTTTTATTTTCAGTCAATTGTCGTTCAGACGACGCGACTCTTGCAATGTAATCGAGTAATCGATAATTAATTTAGTGGAAACTTAGATATATTTAAGATAAAATTCTTACCATTTCGCTTCGTAATGATCGGACTTCCTCGTCCACAAGGAATATTATTGATTGTCTTGCGTTTCTTAATTCAATCTCCTTTGGCTGTTCGCGTGGGTAATCGAAGTGTCTCGTCCATTGGCCATTGCCGGTGACATTCCGGTTGACTGCGTAATTTTCATATCCTGAATTGTGGTCAGTCGCATTGCGCTGATGCACATCTTGATGATAATGCGTTGCATCGCTGTAACTTCTACCTGGAGAGTTCACTTGCTCGTTGCAAATTCGGGCGTTTTTAGTTTGCTGCATATCAGTAGTTGGTAACATGTATAAGGCCGGTTCTGCTTTCATTTGAGCCGGTGGAGGGTACATCTGGCTGTATGACTGGGCGTTGTATGCGTAGCTGTTGAAACCTGGATATTGCTCGGCGTATTGGGGTGAATTGACACTAATGTTGCTCCTGTGCCAATTCGGTTGCGCGAACTCTTGCGCTGCAAAGTATCTCTGTGTGGTATGCTCGCCTGCATTTTCATAGTTCATGGAAACGACCGACGGAGTGCTGTTCCAACTATCACTTAAACGTGAATACATCATAAACTGAGATCTGAGTTCGTCTCAGCGTTTACATGGACGATGGCAATGATTTTACAACTTCAATCAGATCCAAACATTCCTCATAAAGTTTCCGCCAGTTATCTGCCCAACAACAAAAAGTCGTAGCTCTGCTACATACACCTGCAGATCAACACTTATCGAAACGACCTCTTCGGTTCTGATTGCTCGCAACTAATACTTGAGATCTTCTATTATTAGAACAAGCTCATAAACAGCATTGTGGGGAAAAGCTTCGAAGTTGACGCAAAACAGCGCATCTCAATTTCGGATGACGTCATTGCCTTTTTCGCAAAATCTCTGACTATGGGAGAGAATGAAAATACGAGAGAGTAGATGGAAGCGACGACATTATGACGAACTAGGATATTTAAAATATTTAAACATTTTTGTTAGTGCCCAAACCTATACCACCGTCGTTAGACCAAGATCAAGATTTAAAAATGGTACAATTTAAATGTAAAATACACCACTTGTGTTATTTAGGATTATTATTTTTTATTTTTATTGTCATTTTCTCAAAGATAACACGACAACGACTTTCTAAAAGAATAGATAACATAAAAAACGGCAAAACAACAATCAAAAAAACACGTCTCTCGTTAAATTAAATAATTAATATAAGGTTTTTCCTGTGAATGGTACGGTCGTGTGGCCGAATGGTTAAAGCGACCGATACATATACCAACTTTCAATGTTAGATGTTGAAATAAGCTCAAAAGTGTTCGTCTTTTATTTTGATTTATTTAAAAACAATCAAAAGTAAATATTTGCATTGCAGTTAGTTTGTAAAATATAATTTAACTCTTAGTTAATCCTTTTTATTTATTTCAATGGTTAGTTTATTCTTTTTATTATTAATTTTAGACTGATTGTTAGTTATACTTATTTAACGATTTAACTGAAACTAAGAATTGCAAACTTAATAGGCCACGGATAGTTAATAAGTGTGCTTTATTTGTAATGTCATTTCCGTGTAAATATGTGAATATAAATGCGTACTTCTAGCTATTGAATATTGTATCCCGCAGAAAACTAACTTTACTTCATGCTTACAATCAATATTTTGTACCCTCAATAGCGGTTCATTTAAGGAGAGTTTTGACATTTCATACGGCTAAAACCAACAAAATAAGTACTTTAGCTTGCACAGTCACACGAACTATGCAAAGACCGTCCAAGAGATAAGCTTATTAAAGCGTTCAAACCTTAACCGAGTAAAAAAACAGTTGAAAACATATATTTAACAAAAAATAATTTTCCGACAATCCTAAGCCGACACAATTAAAAAATGAACACGATATACCTTAGCATATATTTCTTATGCGCTAGCTTGGCTACTATTTTCCATTATTTTGTGCATTCCTGAGCAAGAAATACGATAAAAACAGATATAACCACATTGTAGTTAACATATTCAAGGTACGAATATAGAGGCAAACCAATGTAAACACAACAATGAACATATTTTGATTAATTTCATTAAATTAATCCGGATAGAAACTATATATTTATCATACCACGTGATACAAACCTACCTCCGTCGAATGCCAGGTGTTGTAAGCACAGACTGGTTATGGAGGAGAATACGCCTGCGAGTGCGCGGTTTTTAAATGCCAACCTGGATTAAAGTATTACCGGGATGGTATATTCGTGTTTATTCCCGTAAATGGGAAAACCAACGGGGTTAACACACGGGTAATTTTCAGACCACCTCGTGCCCGCCGAGTAGAACCCATTAATTTGACGAGTTGAGGAAACGTTTGCCAAATGCCTTGTCCAAAGAACTTTCGAAACTATGTTGAGGTCGGCACTAGGACCGTTCTTCATTAGAGACGGTATATGCATCGGTCGATTCGGCCACACGACCGTACCATTGTCCAAAGACATAATCGACTAACCACTGAACGACTAGCGATTCTGCCACCTTTCGGATAAAAATTTTCATTCGGGCTGACTAAATCGATTTACATGATTTCGACCGCTGTAACCAATCGGCCACATTATAAGTGGAGGTTATATATTATAAGTGGCTCAAAACTGTTTAACTGCTGGTCCAGACACAGTAAACTTGAAAACTACACAAACATTAATATATTAGTTCTTTCTCCAGAAGTAACCGTACGGTTACCATAACGTTATGACGGTTATACGTACGTAGTTGACGCGTACAAATTTGAACATCGGTAGCAAACCAATAAATCTACTACCAGGACAGTGTTGGCCTAACTAGTTTAGTTTACTTTTGTTTCCATAATAAAAAATGGTCAGCAGAAACTTCTATATAAATTGGAAAAAAGTGTATATAATTTTACCAAGCTAAGTTTCGAACCTATGATACTTGTATAAAGAAATAGGTATACATTTATCGGTCACGTAATACAATAAGTCACACTACCGCACATTCGAGTTATTTAGAAACCTGTTAAATTACCAAATCAGCCCGACCCCGTTTACCGGCGTCACATTTTTAGTGGGATATCGTTGCAAGAGACCCATTTGTAAGTGTCTCTGTTATACGGGTTGCCATTCGGCCGCTTTTTATTAGGCCCCAAATATTTTTATTGGGTGATGGTTCGAATACACAATGAAATCGTCCCTAAAACCATTTCTATACAGTTGGCTAATCATTCGGTCACACGCCCGTGCTCCAATCGACCCCTTTTTTTCGATATATTCTAAACCAGACCGCCACCTAACGGAAAGGCAAAATCTACTGCTTCATCCGCATGAGGACGCCAATTCTTTATTTTTTATGCTGTTAACGCGTGAAGATAAATTATCAAAACAAACTACTTTGGACCGGAAAACGATTCTTAGGTCACATCACTTATATTAAAAGTCAATAATCTTATTAAACCACCATACAATCTTCATTCATCGCTTTTTAATGACACACATGATCATTTAAATTGATATTGTCAGTTCCCACTAAACCAAATCCAACAATACAATAATCTGTCAACACTTATTCCAGCCGCTACACATCGCCGCCTATTCAACTAAGTTGCTCGCCGTGTGTGGCCCTGTAAACGGGAAAGCTTTTATCGGGTTTCGTTACCCGGTGCTGACCGCACTTCGAAATCGTATTACATAACACCACGTTTATTCCCAACGTTTCCTATGTGACTTAAAACCTATAACTGAGACTTTACTGTCTTCTTTCCAGTGTATTTCGAACATAATCGCAATAATTTTAAAATAATACAAATGCCAAATGACGTTATTTATTGTGGAATTAATCACCCTTTTCTGTGGAAATATATGATTTTGTAAAGTTGAATTTAATCTCGGATTAAGTGGTTTCGATTATCGCGTTACCGCGAATCCGCTTAGCTCTGGGTTTACGCTACACCAAGGTGTCTGTGACGACAGTTCCCAACGTGGGTGGCTCCTAACGAGGGGTTGAAATGCTAAATTGTGATGGGTAATATTTCAGGCTGTGCTTATGATCGGGTCGCAAGGTGCCATGGCTCGAGTGGACAACATGTATTAGGTTGCGTTATGGGAACCACACTTGTAACAGTGAGTGACATTTTACCCTCGCCGTACCAACACGCTCGTATCACAGCTATTTGGCTAATGGTCCGTGACCCCGGAAAACGGCGGTGTTAAATTGATTCGATACAGATTACTCTGCACACAATTGATAAAGGAATAATCATCTGAAAGATATGCTACTGATGGACTTGGAAAATTCATTTGGAACTAAACGCCAGGGAAATAACAGTATGATTACCGAGCAAAAAAACATTTAAAAGCTTTAAGGGATCAAATGAAGTCGAAAGTTCGTTTCCTGTTATTTATCCAGCATTTATGAGGTCGGTTGAAAGTCACTCATCTACGCATGTGGTCCACTGTTTCGAATCGCCAACATTTCACGCTTTGAAACCGTCGCCAAACACTTGCGTGGCTCCCCATCGTGCCGCCCCTGCTACCATGGGTGACTTCCCTCACCCAGAGCAGCGATGTGTTCCAACAGACGCGTACGAACCTGGGGATCGAGCCCGATTTAGATACACACATTATTCGTAAACGACTTTCGACTCATAACCAATTAGCCATATCCATAAACACTGCGTTTGCTTGTCGCCATTGCCATTGAAGTACGGAAGGGTATTTATAGAAGAGTCGGCTTAACCTTCTTCGATTACTCCATTATAAATTTTCATGATAAAACATTAAGCATTATTTTTTCGGCCTTGGCAAAAACATAGTTAATTATTTTTGAGCTAAGACTATGCATGAGTTTGGTTTTCTAGAACAAAATGAACGTTTGCTTAAAACTTCCCGATTGTACTTAATGTCCGACACGAAACTCACAGAAGTTTGGTTACCGTATTGCCGATCAAAATATACATTGCTGTGTTATCCCACTTTACAAGTTCACGCAATAACAAATAGTGATAGATGCCTCGCATTACAGATTTTTTGCTTGATTTTGGTTTAATTTAAAAGCGTAAAGCCAACTAGATGGTGTTGATTCATTACATTCAGAATACTCATACACATTATTGCTTGCCTCAACATTCATATACCTTTTTCAGAAAGAATTTAATTTTAACAAATGGTTTTGCTTGGTTTTTGTTCACGTGTAATACAAATATGAATCTCATAGACACAAAAACTACCAAACATTTCTTTAAAAGGCCCATTTGAATATCCGCATATAGCCAAGGCAGTTCGTTCATATAATTTGAAACGTTTCCGACAAAGCATAAAATGGCAGGTGATATGTTCCCCGCCACCCACAAGCACAAAACATGAAAATCCTGTTTCATCCGGGCACGTATAGCGAGGAAGCCATCAGTTAGCGGATTGAGAAATGTAAATATCAGCCTTTCTTCATGTGTTTTGATATACACCGTTGAGATTTTATATCAGCTATTACTTCGTATTTCAAGCATACTATATAAGCAACCGGCAGCTGGTCCGTAACAAATAAAGTATTTTTATTAATACATGAAGTCGCTTAGATATGTTATGAGCTTCTATACAGTTAGAAAAGCAAAATTGATTTCAAACGTTTATCGCTAAAGATTTAACTCTTCCATTTTTTGTAAAAACTTTTGCCGATAGTTTTGCGACGCAAGAAAAAAGGGCGTAAAAGCGCGAGGAAAGGTTAGTGGTTGTTGCAGTTAACCATATGTGCCCATTAGCAGATAGCGACGGTAATTTTGGGTTTTTGACTGTTTGGTAATTATATTATTTATAGGATAAATTTAGAGCAGCAGATATATATGATTGTAATGTGTATTATAGGATTGTCATTTATTGGCTTCATTATAGTGCTTTTCTCATGTTAATGCATTACACGATTTAATGGTTTTTATTTAATCTCAAGTCGAAGATTAAGATAGCAAATATGTTGGTTACTTTAAACGGCGGGGTCGGACATCTTCCGAAGTCGGATTTTGCCAGTCGAACTCCAAGCGTGAAGAAGACTTCGTTTTTTATCCGAGATATCCTCGGGGTGAACTTAACTGAAAAAACGAGCGACGACAATTCTTCCAGGGACCTCATGACGTCACCAGAGACATGCAACAAAACAGAAGATGCTTCTCGCAACGGTGGTGTATATTACGGTGACAATCACCCCAACAAAGGTAGCTCCGACTACAATATTAAAATGAAGAAAACTCCAACCAACCAAGTCGACACGAGACATCACGACAAACCTCGATCACCTTTCCAATCTCAGCAGGACGAACCGTTCAGTCCACAACATAAAAATTTAAACTTGGATTCGCCGAACATCGAACCCTTCTTGAGTCCACATTGGATTACACATGCTGGGTCACAACCAGACATTCGTGACCAACAGAGACGTTTATCATCTGAATCCTTCCATTGTCCCGAAGCTAGCGGCCTTTTATCGAGCCCTGACCCACGATTAGATAATTACTCCTACGATTACGTATATGATTTATGGGCGAACGCATTCATCCCAAGCGCACAGTCGGACACGTGGCTCCGGAATCCGTTTAATCCAACACACCCGCTATTGGATCTGAGGTACGCCTACAATATTCGAGCTGGAACAATTTGTAGCCCGAACCCACCATTCCCGATATTCTCCAGCGATACCGACATGATATCGCGCCACAATAATACTACACCCCCCAAACAGCGCAGTATTGACACAACTTACCAAGGTCGCGACCAAAATATTAATTCAACGGTCGATGATGATGAGGTATCGAAATACGATTCACGGATGACGCCGCTATCTGATTCCTCGTCTTGTGAGTTGGTGTCATACAACGCACCGAGCTCCCCACACACATCGTCGCCTGCATCGAACATAGATCAACCACAGCCACAGAAGTCCTTTCCCCTCCCGGCTTACCTTCGTTCAAGACTAGGTGGGGATTCGAGCTCAGACCCCACCAACTCCGGTGCTCTAGGGAAGGCGAAGAAATGTCGCAGAAGCAGGACTGTCTTCACCGAACTCCAGGTTAATGTTACGTTAGAATAGGTTACTTGGGTGGATACTCGGGGTCGGGGTTAAATAAAGGAAAACAACAACTTAACACTTACCCACTGTCGGGCATCTGAGCTATCACGGTATGTTACACACGTCAGAGACGCTATTTCAATTTCTGATTAACTCAATAATTTTCATTAATTACCTAAAAATGCTACCAATAGGTAAAAGTTCTGTTTAGAAACAAACTTAACAAACCCACGAGAAACCACATGAGAAATTCCCGATAACTAACATAGATACAACCTCCCGTAAGGAAAATATTAGAAATAAGTTGAACGTTGGTTTCCATCTCTTCCCGACCGAATAGCGTGGAGGGTTAGTGCGGTGCCTTTCGGTCGAAGGGTTTCAGGTTCGAAGCTGCTCTAATAGCTTATCGGTTGGGTCCTCGGGCAAAGCACTTATCGGACATTTCCCGCACCCAGTTCTACAAAATTAAAAGAACGTCTAAAATATGCGCAACAGATTGCAATAGCTCTGGTAACTCGACGGTGCGTATGAAGTAATCTGACGATTGCCGGTTTGGTAACGCCCCATACGTTTTCCCATTCACGGCCATAAACTTAAATATAATATTAAATCCACCGACATAATTATATTTACCGCTTGATGGGTGAAAATGTGACTATTAACATTTTTAATCTTTCCGTGGAAAAATATTTTTCCTTCAAATTTTGAACAAGAATCCAACGATGCGGATGTGATTATTAATTGATCGAACTTTTTAGATGATGGGGCTCGAGAAGAGATTTGAACGACAGCAATACTTATCAACCCCGGATCGTGTAGAGTTGGCCGAGTTGTTGGGCCTCAGTCAACTTCAGGTCAAAACTTGGTACCAGAACCGACGTATGAAGTGGAAGAAACAGGTATAGAAATAGCATAAAATAAGGGGAGTTTAATTCGATTATTTCATCTGTAAATCTGTTGGTTCCATCGACGAGATAATTAACAGAATGCTTTACCTAGTGATACCATAAGTAAATTAAATATTAAGCTCAATATTTTATATAAAGTGTGGCGGCTATTACAGTTTGTGGGCGGATGATCAATTTAATCTTGTTACATCCGATATGTTGTTCCACGGTTATGTTAAGATCCCTTGTGTCCGTAGGGATGCCGGTAATTCTTAAACTGCTCAAGCTACAACCATATTGCGCTGTATAAACATGCGGAATTGCTAAAAAACCAACTACATTTTGTTTTAAAAGTATTTTTTTAACTTATCCGAGTTTTTCTAACCTTTAACTGTAGGCCGGAGTTCCTGAGTCGTTGTTAAAAATCATAGGTTATTTCTAAAAATGGCGGTGCGGTTCGCAGGTATTACAAGGTGGTGGGAAAGAGGCCCCAACGAAACCGAAGGGACGACCACGGAAAATCCGAAACGAATAACCTTCTTGTTTTCTTTCTAATTCTCGATTTTTAGTTTATTTTTGTTTCAAAGTTCGGAGTACTTGATGCAATGTGGTTATAGCGATTTTGTGATAACTTTCTTTCATGTGGTCAATAAAAATAGTCAGGTGTTCAATAATCGTATCATTTGGTGTCGCTGTTAGGTAAAGCAATAACTTAAAAAAATAAAAAAAATTCAAGGAGGATAAATTTTATTGCATGTTCATTTTAAAAATAAATCAAATGTATATCCTATTGCATTATATTTTTTATTTGTTTGGTAAAATATACAAAATTTATCATTTTTTGCTTTAAATCCATTTATTTACACGGGTTTGCACGGATCGGCAGGGAGAACGATTTTGATTTATTGTTTGTTCCGATTTCATAAATGTTGTGTTCACTTTGCGCTTCCCGGCTCCGAAGTAATAATCGACTCATCGGTAATGGTTGCCCGGTGCCGCATGTTTAGCATATCACGTTGTGGGGTAAACGCATTACGCTCTGCCGCATCGCCAATTGCCCAACCAGGTATCCAGTTACGAGCCACCTTCTAATGGTTCTCCCTGTATTTATGTTCAATGCGGGAATCGGTGAACCACGATCCGAGCTGCGACCGACTCCATAGGTGGCCCGCTAAGCACAGAACGATTATACAACTTGCAAATTGTTTAACGGTTTTGTAGAAATGTAAAGTAACTTCGACGGAATTCCACAATTCACGTTACATTACTTACAAACGTTTTTATTGCAAATTTAAAATAAATTTAAAAAATAATATTAAAGAATTCACAATCTTGTTCTACCTTTATAAATTTGCGTGTAGGGCATTTTAGCGATTTACGTTACTTCACTTGCACAATTCACATGGGCACAACTCTACTATTTCGGGACACAGCTCTAATTATTATATATTATAACCATTTTCTTGTATTCCTTTTACGCACATTAAATATTACAGCAAAAAAATATGTTTTAAAGGTGATGCCTAATATACACAGGACATGTAATAAACAGAAAATGGTTAAGAATTAATAGAATACTTATTATGTTACAACCATGTCCATGTTGCTATATGTATCATCCCCAACAGCTTAAGTTCCTGCGACAAATATGGCGGAGATATTCAAGTTGATACTTCGCGCATCGTTTACCCACAAACGAAGATGGCGCTGTTGACAATCGAGACACACCTGCTCGACATTCGGACACTTAATAATTTATCGAGCAGGTGCGCGAGCTTATATCATCGTTCTGCTATTACATCACAATGGATAATGTGTTAACGTCTTCTTATTGGGCGGAAATCGCCGTGATTTTATTTCCACACGCACGAACAGGATGGTGATGAAATATGGATCAATTCCAACGTTATGATCTTATACAAGTTTGCCCGGTTAGCTGATATGGTCCCGCCCCGCAGTCAATGGGTGCGGTAATCATTTATACGACATATTAACCTGACTGTGGGCACAAGGTAATCTGACGATTACCAGTGTGGTAACATCCGCCGTTTATTACTAAACTGGATAAACATGTCCTATTATTACAATTTATCCAGCGGTAAAGGGATGTGGTTAGTTATTGTGTGCGGCCAATTTCATCATATTGTGGAAACTTGGTGTAACAAAAGATGGATAATTTAGTAACGTATTTTTAATTTAAATAAAAAATGCGGTTATAACAACCCATTTGGTGAAAACTTGAAACGTAGAAATTCGAAGAATTAGTTCATTTGCAGAAACAGTCAAGTTACCTCATGGTTAAGAATATTAAGTTACGGGCGACACCTTTTAGACCAACTGTTAGTTTTTTATTTAAAAAAACACACGCACTGTTGCGGCCAGGCGTAGCTTAAACCTGCAAAACATAATGTCAACACCCCGACCCCCTGAAATTTGAACTTTCCGTAAAAACTCCTTCACGTGTCCAGGAATTTGAACGGAATTACACTGTTTGTATGGGTCCTCATTAAATAGAATGGAACATAATTTGAGTATTTTTTTCATTTCGTTTTCTTGCCAAATGCTCGTGACAGGCATTATCGGTCGTCAGCTTTTCGGCAATAAAGAAATGATCCGGTCATGCTGAAAAAAAATAATATTGCTAACTGATAAGTTATTTTACATTTATTTGCATTAGTTATTTTACAGAAACACCAAGGGTAATTCTCTTCATACCATAATATATAATAAAACGTTTTTGGCAAGCGATACCTGACTTAAAGCAATATTAAATATAAATTTTTAAAAAAATTGTAAACAAATGATATGAATACTAAAAACGGAATTGTACCCTAAACAACCCAATTTACATCGGAAAATTTCCAAAATATAGTGAACATATATATTAGACAGTACTAGCACGTGTATGAAGCAGCTTAAATCTTAAAAACTAAACATAACACACAAACCAATAATCTCTCTGTTTTTAAGTAGCTAATTGTGTAACGACATCGATTTAAATACCAATTGACGTATAAAACGGTGGCAGTGACTACCATATCATAAGTTCGAAACTTAACCGGTAAAAAAACAAATTATTATCAACTATATATATGGACGTCAAAGCCATATGGGCTTATTACTAAGCACATATTAAACGGTAAGTACTAGTCGTTAACAATCCAGTGTCCGCTGGTTTGAAGCCAGGATCTGGACCGTTAAACTTAATTGTTTAGTGCGACGGACTCAGGAGCAATAAAAAATAAGCGAATGATACACCAAGAAAAAACAACTGTACTTAAAGAGACTAAAATTCCATTTTAGTATTACCTTTTGTGCCGTCGTGGTGAGAATATATACACTACTGTTTTAATTTTCATGGATATTAATGTTTAGTGAATGGGAAAACGCAACTGGGGTTAACACACAGCCAATCGTTAAATCACCTGGCACCCAATGTCGGGTTACCGGAGCTATTACAGTGTGTTTTGACTTATTCAGACATTCCCTAATTTGATAGAACCAATTGTTTCACTACGTTCAGGCAATGTCCGTTAAGTGACTTGCCCATATAGAAGAAACATAAGAAAACAGAAACACGAAACATGTTTTCCATAAAATAAATGATGTCGGGCGAGTTATCCGCCGATGACCACAGTTTTGCCAAGCTGCATCATGTACAGGTCGATTCACTTAATCGGTGATGTATTGTTACCGCGTGCATCCGAGATGGTACGGGATATGCCACCACGCCGAATGCTTTACAACAAATTGTTTGCGGCAACGTTTGCTTTTATAGAATTAATGTTTAACTGATTTAATAACTGCTTTGCGCAGGACCGATTGGTTTCATTTATGTATAGTTGAAAGGAGGCCAGATTCTAATTTCAGATTAGAATTAATGGCATTTTTGTTCAATTAAACTTATTATATAATGAGAGTCGAGAATAGAGAGGGCATAAGGTTAAGGTAACTTTGTTAGAACAGCTTTAGAATTACTACAAGTTTTGAATGTACTTGTGGTGAAATGGTAATTAATAGAAAGAAAACTTAATTTAGTTTCTTTTGAGTCTCTGTTGTAATATGCAAATATAACCAAGAAACAGGATAAAACGAAAATCGTTGAAAAAACTTTGCTTATCACTTGATATGTTAGTTAGCCTGGTTAAAGCCAGGCCGCGAAACATTCACAAGTACGAAATGATTTCGGCGGCCTAATTGTCACAAGGACAATATTTCATATATATATCATATCTTGTTTATGAATCGGTAGCGCTAACTATTCTGCCACACTTCGTTCAGTGTGGCTTGAGGTGCCGCGTAATGTCGCACAGACTGGTTGTTTGCGCATCGAGCTGCATTGCGAAATTTAACGCAAGAACAAAGTCCTTTACGTGAAGGGACATAGCAGAATCAATACAATACGGTATACGGTTAGAAATATATTTATTTAATAACTTCTATGTTGCTTCCAAAATAAAGAAATGGATTTGAAATATATTTAATAACTTATACGAAAACAGAAAACAAGTTAGAACATGAAAGGAACTAAAACCGTGTGTTGTGCGCGGTCATAAAACATATACAAACTTTAATAGATTTGTGGAAATATATAAAGATAATTTAACTTACATAGCCATGAAGAAAAGTGTACCGACCGTGTTTATCCCTAGGGGGGTAATAATTTTGATATAAGCATCTTTTAATATATTTTTTATACATTAGGTTTGGGAGTCACGTCTAAATATACCTACAGCAAATAATTAATTGGATTTTAGACGAGTTTTCAGGACTTTCGTTTTTCCGGTATTTTCCGGTTTTTAAATTTTAAAAAGGTCTTGCTTCGTGTTTTCATCGTGGAAACAAAAACGAAACTAAACGCAGCTGGGATGCTG
This sequence comes from Ciona savignyi, assembly GCA_000149265.1. Lineage (NCBI taxonomy): Eukaryota > Metazoa > Chordata > Ascidiacea > Phlebobranchia > Cionidae > Ciona > Ciona savignyi. The sequence continues at coordinate 37,504 of CH003199.1, forward strand.
GTATAACACGAGAAGACCTTAGGTTATTGTGGTACAATTTTGAGTATGATGTAGCTTAGTACATACAATTAATCCACTAGACCAGGGGCGTGCAACATACGGCACGCGGGCCACAGCACGGCCCTGGTCTAGGCTTTTACGTTGTGTCCCATTGCGCTAAACAGTTGCACGCCCCTGCACTCAACCTTTTTAGTTTAGTTTATTGTTTCCCTCCTTCATTACATTTAAGAACAATGCCATTATTTTATGTTTAGGAGGCAGGATAAAACCGCAAAATTACAGTAGTTAAAACAAGTCAGTAAACACACGATATATAATGGAGAAAAATGTCGTGGAAGTTTTGTAATGAGCCCAGAACAAAATCTCAATTGATTAGCTCGAGGCGAGTTTCGAACCCACAACGTAAACGTTCCGTTACGCTTTAACTGACCCAACGGCTCGTTTAAAACCATTGGGGCGTTGGCTTTTAGGAAACTGGTTGGTTCGAACGCTTAGACTAAAGCTAGACAAAGGAAATACGTTCAAATAAAAACCCGCCTGGTTAACCATTTGTTAACCATTTTAGGTACCTAACAGTTAAGTTATGGGACCGTTTTGGGAGAAGGGAACATATTGCTTTTTCTTTCTCGTTATTGTTTTTTAGCCAAAAGCTTAACCGGTTTTTCTTTCAATATCGTTGATGGGGTTATCGAATCAGAAATTTTAAAATTCCATAAATATTAATATACATGCTGATCTAACTGATTGTACATAGCAATAGACAAATTTCAGAAAGGCCTAATATTCTAAAAATACAACAGTTTTCTGCAATATTGCAGCAGTTTTTTTTGTTTGTCGATATTTGGAGAGCGCAAGGCACATTTAACTGCAATTATTAAAGCATCTTTAAGAAATATTAATTGAAATAGGAAAATGCGTATAAAAGTGGAGTAGCCTAATTCAGATTATTTCGAAAATATCTACAAAAAATAATACTCCTTAAAAAATTCAGAGACAGATATAATCCACCAATACCGGTGTATGATAGAGCTAAATATTTCAAATTAACATAAATTAAATTATAATTTAAGAAGAACAAAAATATGTGAGAGTTCCACACACATCTTCAACCATTTCACGGTTAATCTCCAGAATGAAACTGAATACACCCATACAAAAACACGAACTAATTAACAAAGCCTTTACACTTTACAGTAATGCGTTATTTAAATTTTTATAACATTATAATAAAACTCCATAAATAGTTGATTAAACCTTCATTTTAAACATGCAAAATCAACTATTATTTTTGTCGCTTTTCTAATACTTAATTTAAGATTTAAGGTATGCGGCCTTGTAAATATCTTTTTTTTACAGGCTAACAAACGATTCAATGATGTGCTTGTCATCAAGACTGTTTTTAATATAGGAAGGGATGAACGAATCGGTCGGATTAACCCATTTGGCCACACAATAATTTAATATCTATTTTTGAATACAAAAAAAAATAAAACTAAAAGCAAAAAACATAAATTATTCGATATTAGGGAAAGCACCGTGGTCGAAAGTAATTACAAGTGTAAGATTTTCGTAAAAAAATACTTTGGTGTTCACAGTTTTATAGTTTTTAAATCAGCCGCTTAATGTAGTTTGGAAAATTGTGTAGAAGATTTTGATTTTTAATTTTACCAGCAGTGTAAAGAAGAATTAAGTATTTGATAGGTTTCTTTTCTTATACAGGCCAAACGCGTAGTAAAAACCAATAAATTTAAAATGAGCAAAACGGGGATATGGTTCTAATAAATTTTATTGAACCCACTCAGCCAGCATAACATTTTAAATATGTTGTACCCCAGCATGAGAAGTATGCCACAATACCTGTCATTGTCTCACATACAGGGAACCAATGGTCATGGTTTCACGGAGTAGCTTGTTGGGTTAGTGTGTTGCCTTTTAGCCGAACGGTTGTAGCTTGGAAACTGATCGCCAGCTAGTCAGTTATGTCCAAGGACAAGGCGGACATCGTTTAAACCTGTTGATTAATAGATTGAACTAAAACTGTGTCAATCACGCACAACACGCAGCAATTTCTCCGGTAACCTGACGATGAGCGCGAAGTGATCTGACGATTGCCTGTGGGATAAACCCCTTGGTTTTCCTATTCACGGAGATAAACATAATTATTTTATCTTTATCATGTTCTAACCATCTTACACAGTATCCATGGTTCAAAAGAATATAATAAACAGGCACAAGTAATAATGATAGCTTAGCAGAAAGTTTAATTGCAATGATTACAATGGTTTACATTATCCTAACAAGAAGCATAAAAATAAACCATTAGAAACAAGAAAAATCCTTTTTATTCCCACCACTATGTTATATTACAACTCCTTCACAGATCCTGCCATTGTGATAATTTATTTAACTTAAATCAAATAAAATGGCCGACACGGCAAGTCCACCCAATAATTCATTACAGCAGCAAAGCTCTGTAACCGAAGCAAATGACGTGTTACAAAAATCTTTACACATTGGAGGTAAGTTGAGTTAATTGACATCGATTCAATTTAATTTCATGCATTAACCCTAAAAGTTATACTTTTAAATATAGTATTTGGTAGAAATCAAAAAAAAATTGTTCCAACCATTTTTCCTAAAAGCTTCTGTAACATATAGATTCCTCTCCTTCGGCACATGAAATGACACTTAAATGGATCAATATCCGTTAAGTGACCTCAATGTTTTTAAATAGCAGGTGGCAGTATTTGAACCCACAACCCCAGTGGTTGGTCTCGTGGTTTAGTGGGGCGCCTTTCAGCCGAAAGCTTGCTGGTACGAAACTGGTCGCTAGCTAGTCGGTTGTGTCCTTATAGCTCCAGTAACCCGACAGTGGGCACAAGGTGATCAGATGATGGCCCATGTGGATAAGCATGAATAGAGATGTTAATTACATCACCATTCAACATTTGGCTATTTCATTACATAATTATCTCTACCGATTTAGCCTGGACCCAGTGAAATGACGGGTTTTACCAAAACTTAAGAAACGTTAACCATATACATTGTTTGGTAACTCGTTAATAGATAGTTACCGGATAGCTCTGGTAACTCGACAATGGACATGAGGTACTCTAACGATTGTCTGTGTAATAATGGTCCCTATGTAATATTGAGGCAAGGTGAGAATTTTCTGTCCAATAAATTTTTGTGTTTATCCATTCACCTAACTAAACATAAATATATTCTGTCGTAGGGACTGCCCCACCTAGTGACCCAGCAGATAGGTTCCGAGGCAAAGGGACGACCTTCAAAGCGAAGCTGATTGGGGTGGAAGACGTCCCGGAGTCCAGGGGCGACCAGATGTGCCAGGAGGCCATCCTCAAGCTTAAGGTGGGACCGTGTTGTTACTGTTTTATACTTTCCATGTTATTTGTTATCAACTTGAGTCAACTAAATTACAATGTTTTCAAAAAACCATTTGTCAATCAACATCAAAATATAAATGGAATTTGGTTTGATCTTTACCCTTATCACTTTCAGTGTGGTTTGTAGTGCTCAATTTGGTGGACTAAAATGGGACAAAATTCAAAATCTCCAAATTGTGGATAATAATAGTAAAATTGTCAAAATTTCCACTACAAAATTGTAAAAAATTACCACAGCAATCTTTTTATTCGAAAAATCAACTTCACATTTTTGTGTCCAACTTTTCGGATTTGCAGTTTTTGAGCATAAATTTGATTTAAAGACAGAAGAATCCGAACTTTATCACTTGTCAGAGCAGTTATTATATTAAAAACAAACTTAGGTTAAAAACAAACATCAGGAATATAAATGCTCAATGCTTTATTCTGCAGGCGATTGTCAAAGCATCAGGTGAACATAAGACAAAGATTATCATAAACGTGTCTTTGGAGGGATTGAAAATCATAGAACTGCTGACTGGGGTGAGATGTAATGTAATTAGCAATATGAGAGAATGTTAGAACTATTTAGGATTTTATATTCATGAACTGCATTAATTGGTTTTAGACACATTCTTATAAAAGGGCAGCTTAGTAGGACCTTTAAGCCGAAGGGTTTCAATTTCGAAACTGGTTGCTAACTAGTTAGATGTGTCCTTGGGAAAAACACTTGGGTTACGCTAAAACTGAATGAATGTCTTAATCATGTATAGCACATTGCAATAGCTCCGGTATGGCACGAGGTGATCTGACGATTGCCCATTTGTTAACTCCCCTTGCATTTTTTTCCTTTGCGATGATAAAACCTGAATATCCTATTCTATCCTAGAATAGCCTAAGCTAAATTTTATGAGATTTATAGGGTAGGGCCTATGTATGGTATATTGCAAGACATCTATAGAATCCTGACTGAAATCCCCAGTAACTTTACCTAGTTCTATGAAGAATTCTTGTCTGTGAAGAAATTCTTCAAACACAATTTCAGAAACATCTTGTTGAAGATTTTTTGATATATTCCATTAACTTTTATGCAGACAATACTTCACACACACCCAGTCCACCTCATATCTTTCATTGCACGAGATCTCACCGATCGGCGTGCATTTGGCTATATATTCGGGGTGGAGGAGGGAAAGCACCAGTTTTTTGGCATCAAAACCCAGAAAGCAGCTGAGTTGCTGGTCCTTGCGTTGCGCGATTTGTTCCAAGTCGTTTATGAAATGAAGAAGAAAGAAATGGAATCCGCTAAAACTCAGCAAGCCCAGCAGGTTAGCTTATTCGCACAATAATCAACTATTAGAATGACTCAGCAAATACGAACCCCCCAAATCGAATCAGGTCTTACGATGATGAACTCGCCACTCTTAGTCTCACTGCAGCCCAGCCTGCATTCATGCCGGGAGCAAACATTAAATTTATTCTGGTTTTATTACCAACCACATTTAACCAGCATCCGAAAGGTGCAGGAATCAAAACCTACCGTTCTATAGTTGGTGGTTTGAACGAGGTGCTTAGTGTACATTACTTAATATACTTTACCCATTGACCTTGAAACTATAAAACCGCACCCACCACCCCAAAACCTTATCCACTTGGGCAAGGCACTTTACGGACATTGCCTGAACCCAACGGATTAATGGGTTCTACCAAATTGAAGGAACGTGTCTATTATACAACACACTGCAATAGCTCCGGTAACCCGACGGTGGGTGCGAGGTGATCTGACGATTGCCCGTGTGTTAACCCCCTTGGTTTTCCCATTCACAGAGATAAAAATGAATATCCTATCCTATCCACTAACCCCAATACTCACCCACCAATTCACCCCCAGCCACAAAACCAACCGGAAGAGGTATACGCCGTCCCCAACAACCGCCCGGTTGCCCAGCAACCCCCACCCGACAACAACATCCTCAACCTCAAACAGGAACTCGACAACATGCACCAGGTCGGCGCAAATATGTCGTAATCTCTGCAAAATAACTTGTGAATCATTAACTCATTCCAGATCAGCCCGGCCTCCACCACAGAAGTAGACCTTTATCTTTAAATGAGTCATGCAAATTTTAAAAATAATAAAATATACCCTAAAATCTAGTTTAAAAAAATCACGGTATTT
>CH003199.1:91679-121270 GCA_000149265.1 Ciona savignyi
TTGTGTTACTTGGACACCCAGTGATCCCACTGACCTTGACCCATTGACGTCTTGACCACCAACTCCAGACCCCCTAACCTACTGACCCACTTTACCCAATTTAATACTAAGATTAATAGTGTTACTTGGACACCCACCAAACCCTTAGCCCCCAACCTTAAATTTCACCATGATTTCACATCCAGTAGCGCTGAACCCCCAACCCCCAACCAATAGACCTACTTTACCCCACTCCTGCAACCCCCCCCCACCAACCCAATTCACCACATTTCCCGCAAACCCACCTTAACCCACTTCACCCCACCCCAAAAGCCCCCCCAACCCACCCACTTTAACCTCACCATCCCCCAATCCACCAACCCACTTTACCCCCATCTACAACCCACCAACCCACTTTACCCCCATCTACAACCCCCCAACCCACCTTAACCACCTCCTCCCCATCCACCTTCATCAACGACCGCAAACTATTTTTCAAATTCTTCTTCTGCGATTGCCACTTCAATAAACCCAGCAAATCAACTGGGGAAAAGACCAATCGTATTCTTAGCATGATGTATGAGGTAGTTAGATAGCATTAAATATATAATGAAATGGCGTGCAACTTTAATGTATGGAGTTGTAACAAAATATAAAGCCAGAACAGAATAATAATTGTCAATAAAATAAAACATTTTTAAAAATACTTTATTTCATTTTTAAACATTGATCGATTAATAATCTGGAAATGCGCAGGCTTTGATGCATAATGAATAAGGTTATTAAATAGTATTAAATATAAAATGCACAATAATAATTTTATTCCATGATTACAAAGTTTTTATCAGAAATTAGTGAAGATATCAGTTTTAATGTTCTTAAGACCTCTGTATAAACAGCAATATCCTTATTGCAGCTTAAATTATTGAAAATGGTATTATCTTTTGTAACATCTTGGTTAGATGACAATTATTACAATGGCATTATGTGTTTTTTCTTTTGCTTATATTTAAAATCACGAGAATTACACTCCCAAATGTGCATTGGTTCCTGGCCAAAATAGAGTTGGTTTAAGCCACCTTGAGATTTACAAAGATAAGTATCTAAAATCTATGCATGTGTATATGCTATTTATTATACAAATGTCTTACAAAAGGCTTAAGAGTAACCATACAACTGTACTAGAAAAATAAGATAAAACTTTAGGATTATTATCAAATATCAATCACTAACACCACCAACCGTTTTGTGTTAATTTGGTTGAGCAGACGAGAGTTGAAATCTGGAACGAATCTCGACTCATCGTAAATCCCTCCACACGAGGGTTAAAGAGCCGGTTATGACCACTAGGTGATGTACCAGACTTGGTTTTAGGAAAGTTGTCCATTTCATCGCGGCTGGACGGGAGGGAAAGATATTTCTTTGCGTCGTTCGGTTCCAATCGACGGGATTCAACCTGTGGGGGGGGTTGTTGGTTGGGTGGTGTTAAGCTAAGATTAGAGGTCGTGAAACATTTCAAATTAAATGAAAAAAAGACATTGAATAAAACATAGACCCAGTGAGAAAATTCAAATTGAATTAAGACCTTGTGAGACATTTTAAAATTAAAGATGAACCAATACTTTATAGCCACAACCCACCTTATAAACAAGCAAGTTATGAACTCCATCTTGCAGAGTTGTTCCTTCCTTCCTCATGAGACGAACGTACGACAAACCGAAGTCCTTCTCGGCCTTGTCCTTGTTTTCGAATGTCGAGCGATGGCGATACGTGAAGCGCAGATGGGCACTATAGAAATCTTCTATGGGTATTCCAACCTGGAAATAGTACCGACTGCGTTACAATGCATACTTGGTGTGATATGTACGACCTAACAATGTTTAGTGTTCAAGCTAACATTTAAACTTTTGTGCATACAATGAGTCAATGATACAACATTAAATTCTGAAAAAAGGTTTTTCAACCATATCAAACAAAGATACACAAGTGGAAATTAAAATGCCCCTTATGAACCCACTTGGAATAATTTAACCCCCTTTTCCAGGTTCCAAAATAGATATCTCACCTTTACGGTCTCCATCCATTTTGGTGTTTTATTCTGATAATAAACATGGGAGCGATACTGGCTTTCTGCGTCCTCCCCTGCCCCCATGCTAACCACCATCTGGAAGGATTCATTTGCTTGTTTGGTTGATCGAATAGAGCAAAATAACAAATAAACTGAGCAATTCTAAGTATTGGGAGAATGAATATAGTAATAAGGCACATAACAACAGTTTTTTTTTTCTATTTAGTTTTATCAATATTTATAATGATTGTTATTTATTTTCTGCCTTTTATAAAAAAAATAATGGTACATCACCAAACTGTTCATGCTATTATACAATATCATAATAGGATACCACGTATTGTACAAGAGTAATCCATCCCACACTAGTAATGGTGGAACAACAACATAATGCTGTGTTTGGAAATATCATGTTGTTTCAAACAGGTATACGGGGCAGTGGCTATAATATAATATAGTGTTAAAAAGAATGAGGTACTTACAGGGATAACGTGACCATCATCATTACAAACACACATTGTCACTTCCACATTCTTCTGTGAACTTTTAATTCCTTTTTCAAATTCCCCCTGTGAAATAAACTTAATGAAGTAATGAAGGAACGTAATAAACATGGCTGTGGTGTAGGTATGTTAGGGTTAGGATTGTGTTTCATTGTTATTTCGGGAAATTCTTGTTGTTTTACCGGCTGTGCAAAATTTATTTATTTGGTAAAATAAGCATGTTAGTTGGTAACAATCAATGCCAGTTTAAATCATAACGATTTTTAGACCAAATTTTATTTCACATTATCACTAGTGCAATGTGGGAGGCAACCAAACGGATGTAGTTAGCACCCCTGACACCCCATACTTTACGCCAATAAATATAACACCAACCTGAACAATGGTGACATAGAGGTCATTCCGGACATCCCCGGGCATAATGATCTCCGGAAATCCCATCTTCCGGACTTCCGCAGTCGTCCGATCGATGATGTGTTGGAAGTCGTGACGAATCGTCTTCAAATCTCCTTCCAACATCTTCAGCGACACCCATAAACCTGGGGTAGCTCGTATCAACCATACATCCAGCATTTTCACAATTATACAGTGGTTTTAACCTTCTTACAGCTTCGGACCGGTAAATATTTAATCATTTTACTGCAGCCAGGTAAGAAAGGGAAAAGTAAAAGTAGGGAAAGCAGGAAGGAGGGAAACTTGACACTAAAATAAAGATTATGGCTCATATCATCCATACATTCAGCATTTGTATAAGGTGGTCGGTGATTATACACAGTGGTTTTCAACTTTCTGACAGCTTTGGATCATGTGAACATTTAGTAACTAACTGCACCCCAGTAAGGGGATGTTGATTATTTGTTCTGTAGAATAAGCCTACAGCAGCACAACATTTTTTCCAACGTTAATTGGAGTTATACGTTTAAATGAATCTGAAGGTTAGATCACGATGAATTGCACACAAAGCTTTACAGAATAACATACTAACAAGCGACTTCTTTTAGTAATTTGCAAAACAATTTAAACAAATAGAAGTTAAGTATGGGGCTGGTGTGGCACGGTGCCAACTGATCCCTGGACCAATACCAGTGTGAGGAATTAATGACCGCTCCTATACATATGAATTGCTGGTTAAAGTACTTATACTTTTGAGCATAATGCATGCAGTTGTACAATAGTCGAACAAAAAATCAAGAATAATAAATATCATTTTAAAGAGACGTTTCGGTGAAAAAAAGACTTAAGTTGTTTTATTATTATATATTTCCCCACATAAGGCATTATCAATTATATTGCAGTTGCCAGACCTTGCACTGTACACCATGTGTCAAACCTATCTTGTTCTTGGTTATATGGTTTATCAGTGAAACAAAATTCTTTGCCTTCCTTACTTCGATGAAATAACAGGAAAAACATTATTTTTATGTTAAAAACTCTATAATTCGAATAGAAGTATCATATTTCTTTAATTTTGCTATGTGTAGTGTTGTGCAAATCCATATTTTCTTCCTCCAAAAAACACATGGAAACCAGTGAGCAAATTTACATCGCTCTTACATTATCCTACCTTGTCCTTTGTGGTGGATGTCCCCTTTACTACTGATCGCTCGCGTTATAACTTGCTGTAAGTTCTCATTCTCTCCTGAAACCCTGCAAATATTCAATGCTCTTAGGCGTCGCATCACTGGGTGACAGGGGTGGCATTTCACCCCTGTTTAAAACTGTGGTTGGCACCATATAATTAAACTTATCACCACACTTTTTACACCGATTATAAAGCTTCTTTGAGACTTAAATAAAACCAAGGTGAATGTAGTAGTAAAAGTAAAGCTTAGGCCTATCATAGCAAAGTTGTTATTTCTTCTGATTTTAGATGTATTTAAAACCAGTTTTAATTAAGTGATGCCAATTTTCCATTCTACCTTTTTTAAGAAAAATAAACCACATCCAGGACACAGGCTGACTTGACCACTATATCCCGGTTCCATGATAGCTTGGGGCAACGGAATAACAGGCCTTCCATGGCCTAAATTCCTGGTTCCGGTGGCTACCGTGGACCCGCCCATACTAATGTTATGTAAAAACCACATCCCCCATCAGCCTGGCTTGGTAGGGTAACCTTGGATAACCACACACGGAAGATTGGAAAGCAGGTAAAGTAATAATGTCAAATATTCAAACCCACTTACTGCATGAACGGTATGAAACACTGTTTGTCTTCATCACTTCCCTCTGTGCCTTTCATGATGGAGGTTATATCCATAACTGCGGCACCAAATGCTCGCCGCAGTCCCGATGCTCGCTTCTTGTTGTCGGATTCCTTCAGTTCCATTCGACCTGCATAGATGATGGGGAATTATGCAAGAAACTGGACCAGTTTGCGGATATTATTCCACAGGTATAGCCCCATGGAGGCATTTAGTTTGGTCACTCCTTGATTACATTAAAGAATAGCATAATTATTTAAAAGAAGGAAGCAGTAGTTAGTAGTTAGAACACGTCATTAAATACAAGCATTGTAACAGGGGAGGAAAATAACATGGTTATTAAATCTTAAATTTAACAAAACAACTTGTAAAAGGAAACTCATACGAATCAAATTTATTAATATTGTAACATTGCATAAGAATGAAACTAATGAAAATAAATAAAAGTGAACTGTACTCAGTACAGGGGTATCATAGAACATTATAACAAGTTTTCGTCTGAACTTTATATATCCATCGCTATTCTTGTGTGATTTAAAGGACAGACCACAGACATAATACAACAAATCAATAACACTAATACAAATACTGTAATTTAATGTATTTTTTACAAGATAAAAAATCATACAAACCAATTCGAATAATTTTGCAGACGAGATAGATTTTTTCCCTCAATAGATCTTTGCTTCCAAGGTCCTATAAATAAGAAATAGTAATAACACAAGGGGTGGTGATATATTGTAAACATACTATCTAACAATGTGGAGGATTTGATAGATATTTCAACCACTCTTGCTATGGTTAGCACAAGATATCACCAGTTCAGCTCCACTATATGGGTTCACTTTAATATTACTTGGTCTAACTCATTATGGGTTATTACACTGAGTTGGTAGGTGGTGGCAAATACTTTAACTGGTAGTTTACTGATCACATGAAAAGATGGTACATCAAAACATATCATTTGCTCTGTCAGTTCAAAATCATGGTATAAAGAAAAATCTTAAGTTTCTAAAATGGAAAATTGTTTTGCATTTAATAATTTCTGAAATTAAAGTTAAATGGTAGAGAACGAGTTAGACATATAAAATTTACAAAGTATCTAATTGCTTGATCTTTTTAGGGATTTCTAGGTAAAGATGATGATAAAATGACATATTTTTACTGTGTTTAGCTGTTTAAATTGGATAGGATATTCATGTTTACCCCCGTGAATGGGAAAACCAAGGGGGTTAACACACGGGCAATCGTCAGATCACCTCGCACCCACCATTGGGTTACCGGAGTTATTATGTGTATGATTTACATGTTTCTTTAAATTAGGAAAACCCATTAATCCGATGTGTTCAAGCAATGTATGTTATTTGCCTTGGCCAAGAACACATCCAACTAGCTAGCGACTAGTTTGGAACCTGCAACCCTTTGGCTGAAGGCGATGCACTAACCCACCAAGCTAATCAGTCGGACTGGTAACAGAGATTAGTTTTACAGAAAAAAAATATTTCCTTCTAAAGTTGCACTGTTGGTAGTTTGATTCTCAAATCTGTTGTGTGAATATTTAAACAACATAAGCACAAACGGTGTTATATTGACAAACATTGGAACACTGTGTTTGCACATTTGGTAGATCAATAACAAAGTGAAAGTCCTTGCAGAGCTGAATTTCCAGTTTCATTCGAGGTCAGACAACATTGGGTATTTTCAACTTGTGTGGAATGGTTAACGTGACCTAATCATATACCACTTTATATATATATATATATATATGATTAGTCTGGTTGGTTTGTGTGTCGCCTTTCAGCCGAATGGTTGCAGGTACTAGACTGGCACTAGCTAGTCGGTTGTGGCCTTGGGCAAGGCACTTAACGGACATTGCCTGAACCCAGCGGATTATTGGGTTCTACCAAATTGAAGGAACCTGTGAATCATACACAAAACACTGCAATAGCTCCGGTAACCCGACAATGGGTGCGAGGCGATCTGACGATTTATCATGTGTTAACTCCCTTGGTTTTCCCACTTACACGAATAAACATATCCTATCCTACAATAGCCATGGTTAATACAGTTTATAGTCAAAACCCAGTCATACCGTGAAAATCGCCTTCAATGTGTTGAGCATGTCGATGTTCTTAGGAAGTCCCTGGCTTCCCCATCTCACAAAGTAATTCTCACTGGAACATATTCAATGTTAATGTTAGCTTCATGATGATTTTCGAAATAGTTAGACAGAATGTTATTCTCATTAGAAGTTTGTAGAAATGTTAGCAGAAAGGATTTGGGGTGAAATCAACCCTCTAGCTTGTCCATTGTGTCCTTGTAAGGCACTTAGCGATCACTAGTATTGCTTATTCAACATTGTAAAGTTTTTGTATCCACAATTTCAGCAGCCTTGATTGTAAACCCACTGACCTGATGAAAACATTTTCTTTTGCATCGTAGAGTGAGATGAGAACATCTGCTTCTTCACCAATTCGACACACAACGTTCTTCACAGCAATGTATAAGCTGGATGTGTGGGGTTATAAAGCAAAACAAGGAGGATAGGATGGGAATGTTGGGTTGGTAAGAATAAGGATGGTGATTTGTATATCCCAAAGGATTGAAAAAAATAAACAGTTAGAATCAGCAAATTACACTGTGTCTACATGAATAGTTTCCAACTGGTATCCATGGCAAGATATAAATGACAGTTTTCACTACTTTATCCACTTTTATCTGGCTAAATAGCTTAGTGGCTTTATTGTTAGGCAAGGCACTTATTGGACAATTCCTAAACCCAGTCAATTAATAGGATAAGCTTAAAACCTGTCTTCAATCCTTTAACATGATTCCCCCACCCATCAAGATACAAAACAAAGCATTATTTAATTCTTCACAAAGTACCAGAACCTAAAGTCTTTCATTTTTCATACGCCTACTTTTTGAAGACATGATTTAAATTACTGTGTAGCATGCTTAATAATGTAATTAATAGAACAAACACAAGTTATTTGTGAACTACAGATGGGATTAAACCCAGTAACAACTTCCCATCTAAGAAACAGATTACACCCACTGCAGACTATACATATGTAGCTGGTTGTATGGAAGGCAACAAACCTGTAAACGTGGGATTTCCTTGCTTCCTGGAATGATTCTATTGAAAGGTCCTTTCCCGTCCGGTCAATTCGCTCTTCAGCGATCTTCCTGTCGATCTTGCTCGATGCCACCTCGTGCTGAGGAGATATGGAGGAACTTTCAGGTGGGGTTGAATAGTTGGAGATGTAACACAAATGAATATATACTGCTTATTTTATTCAATGGCGAAACTCTTACACATTTTTACCTATAGATTAGAGACTGGTATGTTTCCTACTATGGGGTTAATAAAGTCACCACAGTATGCGCAATTGTATTATCTTTATAGAATAATGTATAACAGTATCATGTATGTTAGATGTATTGCAAACCTATTTTATACCTTCACTAATATATATATCCATATATATGTCCCTATACATAAATACTTCGATTTATTTTTAAACATATAAATTATAATAATACATTTTAAAAAATATATATGTTTATATTATATTTACAACATATATACATTGTTGATGCATATACCTTCCCATAAATCATGCTGTGCATAACCATAACATAACCTCCGGGCAATATTGCAACAAACCAACCATTCTGAAGACTTGAATTGCGCTTAATATCCTGATATCAGCCAATTGGCAGGTGGTTTCGTTGCGAACACTTAAATCCATGCTGAGTAAGCGATTTCCTAAATCGACAAGATCGGCGATTTGGTAGCATATCTTCGTAAGTTCGTCAGCGGGAAGAGTCCCGGAGAGGACCCTCTTCCGCTTCTCGATCAACTCCCGCATCTTGGAGCGGATGTGTTGGAACACAATCGGGTTTTCACCAGTCTGGACAAGATCGATTCAGATTCGTTAGTTATCAGGGACGTTACTTTAAATCGCAAATTTATAATAACCCCACCGCAACAGGCTAACACAGCAAAGTTGGGAATGCAGAAAAGCAGAAAACTGGTTTCACATTAATTTTTTATCTCCACTGATTTTTTATTTCTGCTTTTTTCTTAAACACTTGTATTTTAATGATAAAAAAATATTAATATATAAATTTCAGAAAATCTTCCACTTTTTAGTCATTAAAACCTAAATTTTAGTATGAAACAGTTTTTGACGAAAAAATAAATACCGGTATTGAATTTTGAAATTTATAAAATCTTTTAAATTTCTAGTAATTAAAACCTAATTTCTACACTTTACAAGTCAATACTTGACACAATAAGGCTTAATATTTGGTGGGCATATCAGGTTGTTAGCAGGATTAAATATCTATTTGTTTATGTTATAAGCTTAAGCCAATTCATTTCTGCATTTCAGCATTTATTATCCATAAACTCTGATATTCTACTTAAGAAACATATCATATGAGACAAAAGTAACCAAAATAAATAAATGATCAATAGGCTAGATTAAATATTGATATAAAAAACTAACCCATTATATAGAAGCTTTTTAAATACATCTTAAAATGAACAATAGCATGCAGAAAAGTTACCTTGAACAAGTTTTGCCAGATGGTTCCCCATTCCCTCAGTACATGGGTGACCTCCTGTACTATGGGAAGCTCAGTGGGGATGATGTTCTCTGTTTTCCTGGGAGGGGGGGGTGATTAAATGGGGGTGTGCTCCGGGTTGGGGGCTTTTAAGTAAAATTAAACCTTAAATTTAAGCACCAGATAGATATGCAGAGGTATATTAACACAATACATTCAGTATTTTAGAAAATAATGCAAATTAGTTTTCACTGTGGTGACATAAAATGCAAACATGTTGCAGTGGATCTTTGTATTAAACACTGATGCACCATCTTTCTACTATGACTACTCTGCGTTTATTACACTAATGCAAACAATTACCATCGTGATAAAATTTCAAACAAACAAATTGTGTATTTATTACTGACTTGAAAAAAAAATTGTGTATTCAATATTGTGTGTAATAGACAATACTGATTAAGCATGATCATTTTAAACATGCACACAATTTGATAAATTGGGTAGCATTTATGTCACTTAACTTTATTTACTAAACTTGTATTTAAATCAAGTTTTAACTCTCTACCATAGGTTAGGCCTAGTCAACTATGCCGTGGCTACAGTGCGTCTAGATTTAAACTATGGTTTATCCTATAGTTGTTTCCAAACCCAGTAGGATATAAATGACATTCATTTGCACTGATGTACAGGAGAAAATGAACACAAACTCACCCTCTTCTCTCAACCACTGCATCTTTGAGATGAATATAATTGGCCGGAAAGACGCCCTACAAATAATATATGTTGATTAATGCTTATTGTCTTACATCAATGATAATTACATCACTGTCATTAACCCTTGTACAGGAGTTATTAGATTGTCACTGCCTCACTGGTGTATGTTTGGTGGCATCAGCCAACCATTTTTAATGATACTCTTTAAGTCTTCAAAAACACATGTGTTGTGACAAAAACAATAATGAAAACAAGTCAATAGAAAAGGTGGAAATGCTGTACCGTTTCACTCTTGTTCCCGATGATAAAACCTCGATACCAGAAACCTGGAATGAAGAAGAAAACTTAGTTAATCATGACGAAGGACCATGATTGCCTACTGGACACAGGTTTGAACGCTCATGTAATTGTCACCAGGACTGTTTTTGTATAAAAATGGCATATGTAAGGATCGCGATAACCATTTGGCCACATAACCTTACCTGTAGGCCCTTGTTCTTTATGAAATAAAAAAGCCACTAGTGATTAAAAAAATACAAAAAATATATAAAAAAACAGTCACCTGCAATATTCTGCAGATGGAAATGCATTAATAAAATAATAAAGATACAAGATACTACAACTGTCTGCAGAATATGGCTATAATTAATGTATTATTTATCATTACCATTGCCCACTGTTAAGTAAATTATTCTTATTATATTTATTAAAGGTAATTATAATATTTTTACCCGATTATTATAAACTTAGATAATTTCACATTTAAGTTTATTTTATAAGGGGTGCAGGGGACAAATAGCCACGAAATAAAATATCACGCGTCATGACATATGTTTTAATTGTATAAATTTTGCTCTAGGACATTGAATCACATCAGACTTTTAAAATATAACACAAGCACGGAATTCAATAAATACCTTCATATTCTTCTATAATATGCACAACCGATCCAACCGACAGGGTCAGGTGGTTTTTGGATTCCGCATGATAACTGTAGACAACTATAACAAAAATGTGGGTAGTAAATAAGTAGTTTAAAGATATTTTTGTAGTCGGGTATACGGATTTTTAACAGATGACACTGGTAATGTGGTACATCGTCAACATAGGAAGAATTAGGATTTTTTTTTAATTATCATCATTACCAATGTACTCAAATAAAATTGAAAAATGTCTGTTTCACAGAAACACTAAAAGCAGAAAAACAGGAAAGGAGAAAAATAGGAAACTGCTCAATCTAATTACTACAGAATTGCTTGTATCGCTTGGAAGTGTGTGGAGGGTCAGGTTTAGGCTTCCAAGCGATTCAAGCGCTCTTTTAGTGATTAGAAGCACCCGTTCACTAAAAGTGGAACAAATAATTCTAACACTGCCCCACAATAATCCAAGTGCCAGAACGAACCCTCACACTAACCCTGAGAGAAGGAGGTTAACTTCACACTTAATTAGAGATTGGGGCGTTAAGAGCTTGTAGCAAATTCGCACCCTCAATTCCCCATATGGAAAGTACGTCAATTTTCGCTGAGATCTCGAGTGTGCACGCGCCAAATATTTAAGTGTGCAGTGTGCAAACGTCCAAGAGTGCACACTATAAGTGTGCACACAATCTCCTTTTTATGACTATTTTGTAAAAATCTTAAACAAACATATTATTCTATCCTAAATCTATCGTATCTATCAGCTAACATATCTATCTATGTAACAAAAAACGTACTGACAGTAAATTACCCGAGGTCCAAAGGTAGGTTTACAGGTTTGTTGGAAATTATACGATGTTTATACTGCCAGCTCGCGAGCGTGTGTGAAATTACTCAAGTGTGCAAAGACGCAAGGAAAAAAAACTCGAGTGTGCAGCTGCCGTACTTTCCATACTGGGTCAATTCTACAACACAAAATGTTCCCTGACTGGTTTTACTTTCTCCCAATGGTGACTGTGTTGTTTGTTTCGTGCATTGATTATTTCAGTGTCTCAAAGCGCTGTTTAGCAAAGAGGAGCAAAAAACTGGTCTACAAAAAAAGACATGGGGTCCAACCTCACGTCTAACATCAAGAGATTAATATATAGATGGTGGATTAACAAAGCGAATTATAAGTAATACAACGAGATCGGAGGCAATTAGCCAAAAACTGTGTATATCCTGCCATGTTCGCATATAACCGAATTAATCACCAACTCTGCGTGCTTTCTCTATTCGCTTAAAACCAAGAATAAAAGGACTTTCTGTGAAGTAAGTACAGTTAGCTCAAAAGACACTTATTTTGACGAAACCCTACAGGCTAGAGTTATTGTAAGTGCTGAGGTTGACAATATTTTTGGTAAGATAATTTGATTCAATTTTCATAGTTTTCGTAAGCAGCAATTCAAGGGTTTGCAGGTGCAGGCATAAACCACTTACCAACGCCGTATTTAGCTTTAACAGGAAGAATCCAACCAGAACCCGGCATTTCTAAGTTTTACCTTGATATCCCAAACATTTTACTCAAACCTATACACCAATCTAAGAAACAATAAAAAAACAATACAACTTGCATAAAAATAACATTATAACACTTCTATTTCCGGAAATGCACAGTCCAGAGATTTAAAGCGTTTCTTGTTACAGTTTCCAGGATTGTGGCAACTATTTGATCAACAGACGCCATTTTGGAGCAAAAAATTAACAAAATGCCCACGTGAATAATGTTTTTTTATAATTTCCAAGAAAGTGTGGGAATAAAGTGTCATGGGTATAGGTTTTGAGTGTTGAGGTTTGATAAAGATTAAAGTAGATCGATCCTACCTGACAGGCTATATAATCTCCTCCGAGAACAGCATTTGGGTCTGTTTGAAAAAAAAACATGAATATCCGAAAGGATGGGACAATTTCTGTTTATTTTGCAAATGTGAAACGTTTATCCTTTAATCCACTGGGTTCAACCTTTATCAGCTTAGTGTCTTTCCCAAGAACACTAGCAAACTACTGGTTTCGAACCAGAAACCCTTTGACTGATAGGCGACGCACAAACCTACCAAGATAATCTTTTTCAATATTCTGTTATCAAAGTACGATCGTTTGCACGAATTGTTACAAATACCAAAACACATAAAAACGGTCTTGGAAACTATTCAAACTAGCGTGGACTTGTATTCGAATTTGGATACGGATTAGGACGGAATATATTCGATCCACGTTTCATCCGCATCGAGAAATTTATCTTATTAATTGTAAAACGTTAAATGTTGTATATATGATGGAGATGTTCCGTCCGTTCTAATAATTAAATTATTGGATTCCAGCGATGTCCATACCCAATGCATCGCTGAAATATAAAGACAACTAGATAGTGACCAAGTTAGAACATAGACTCTTTAATTTAGGCTACATGCGTCGCACTAACCCACCAAGCTATTCGGTGGTATAAATAACACAAGTTAACGCTGCACTAATTCTTCGAATGCATATATTTATTGGTACAAATACACAGGACGAAAATACATACAGGCTCACAATTAAAAAAACGGTGACCATCTTTGATAAAATTTGCAGGTTTACACGAGGCTCAAACGATTGAAGTATACAGCGGGGAACCCATTATAACGTTGAGGAACTATTATGCGGAAAATACGTGACAAATAATTGCAGCAATTTAACAATGTGATTACGTTTAAACACAACATGCGCTTACCGAAGGACACAATACAGAACAGATTAATCAATATGAAGGAGAAATGGGCAGATATAGTGGACCTTGGCTAATATAAAACAGGTAGTTAAAACGCTTTTTCAAAAAGATAAACGTTCATAGATTTTGAATTTTTAGAAAAAATGAATAACGTTCATAGATTTTGAATTTTTAGAAAAAATGAATAACACCGGGTAAAACTGAGTCTAGGCCTTTTGATTTAATACAAAGCCGGTCACGCAAATGTGTATCAGCGACTCGACGTTAATGAATCCTCGAATTTTAATGCAGCGTAATAATTGGACTGGTATGACAGTGCAAATTATCATCCGTGGTTATTGCATGAGATCATTTACTATGACGTAGGATTCTATTCATAACCATTATCCACTGACAAAAGTCATTCCTTCCCAGTATCAAAGTCATAGCTGAAATCCGCATAATTCGAAGCGTCGTCTTCGTGATCAGGCTTATGGAACCAATCGTTGTCTTCTCGCTCCAAGTAATATGCTGCAATTAATTAACAAATGTCAAGGGTAGGGAAGGGGGGGTTTATAAATAACTGTCGATACGTTCCACTTACGAGGTAATATCACCGGAAACATATTGGCATAGACCAAAGATTTGGTTCCTTCTGCACAAAAAATCAAATGACTTTTTGAGCTCGTATTGCTCGATCGGATAAAGCGTTGGCTTTTAGTCGAAGGTGTTGTACAGAAATAAATCGACCGTGAAACGTTTGCATGGCTGAACCAAGTGGATAAATTGGTTGTACATAAATAGAAGGATCGTCTCAATCATACTCAAAACACTGCAATCTCTCTGGCAACCCAATGGTGGGCGTAAGGTATCGCTTGTTCTTATTGCAGTGTTTAACATATAAATCCCAGTTACCCCATCATTTTAGGGTCAAATTAACGCTTGTGACATGGGCTGAAATGTTAACGTCTAACAAACTTGTCATTGGTTCGAAATTTAGCTAGGTAAGTCAAGCAAAAATCTCTTTTGCTGACACTTTCATTATAGATTGCTTAGTGTGTTTAAACGTTCTGAGATTGTTAGGAGATGTCCCCGACCCATATTTGTGTGGCGACCAATGTTCTTTATATATTACCTCAGGGAAATTCCCTATATCACCTACCCAAATTGTTGGTGTATTTTCGCTTAAGTTCTATCAAATGCTATTAAGTATGATTTCGTGTAGATTATGATTTAATTGAAAAATTGTTTAATTAAACATTATTCTCACCCTCAGTATCCGATACCACAGTTCTCATATCATCAACCTCGCAATGAGTTGCGCCCTCGTTTCGCCAACTCGGCTCATCCTGGTACAGAGTTGATCTGGAACATTGCGAGTTTCCATCGTTGGACTCCGGGAGTTCCTGGTACGAATCCCGAGCAGTGCGTGAAGGGGTACTTTTGATGTAATTATTCGGTCTGGAGTAATCGAGCATCTGATCAGTATGTCTGTACTCTTCGTGGTTTTGCCTGTCGTACTTGTCAGCATAATACGAACCGCTGGACACCACATTACAGTGGTCTCGTGTGTCGTGTCTGCTGCTCATACCAAGTTGCTTGCCGTGAACCCGGGTTTGATGTCTGGAATTGTCCTCAAATGCATATCCGACGTGGTGGACATGGTCGTTATTATCACGTTGGTTTCCTCGCGCCCCCCTTGGTTGTTGATGGTGGTTTGTGTGGTAGTTTGGTGCTCTGCTAGGTGACCTACCATCTGACCGCATGCCCCGAGTTTGGTCGCTTGTATGGTGCCTGTGGGTATTTGGCGGCGAAGAAAATAGATCACTAAAATCGCTTGAAGCGTGATGACGATTGGTGCTGTGGCTGATTCGCTGGTTCACAACCGTCGGTTTACTGTCCGTGTTTCGGTCACGTGAATAAGTATTCGATACTTGATGATGATGACTCCTGCTCGATTGGAAGCTGTTATGCTGCGTAATCACTGGGCTGGTATGACGATGCAAATTGTCGTCGGTGATTATCTGCATGACATCATCCACGACGACGTAGTTTCTTGCAGGGTTCGATTCGTAAACATTCTGAGTGTCTACGGTCGTGTTATCGCGTCCGAGGTCGTGCGGTGTTTTGTCAGATCCGATCGTGGGTGCATGTCTTGTTGATTGCCTGCATAAACCAAAGGAGATATATAACTCTAAGTTAACACAGGAAATGACTGGATGTTTATGTTTATTTCCGAAGATACGAAAAGGAATAGTTACTACACGGGCAATCGACAGGTTATACCTCATTCCCGTATTTTGGTTACTAAGGGTATTCCAGCGTCCTTGACATTTGAATACTTTAAATACAATGCATACGATTTACACAAGATAACCATTTCCAGTGATAATTATTTTCAAGCCCATATTGAATGACCATAACCATCCCCATTATGCCCACAGCAAATTATTCACCACTTGAAACATTTTGATTACTTACTCGGTACTGAGCAGCGACGAAATTGCCATTGACGAGTTGGATTTGCTTTGTCTTCCTAATTCAAGATACTGCAATGGTAATTAACACGTGCTGATATGGATTATAATACAAGCGGTTGTCCAAGCTTGTAATGTAAGCAAATGTCCTTCGGACAAAATACAGTCGAATTTTTATTTCAAATGAGATTTCATGTCCAAGTTTCAAGCTTTTTTTACGGCACAACCCAATAACCCATGAAACTCTCGTCACCATATGTCCAGTTTTAAATTTCGAAACATGAGTCGGTCGCTATAAAAACGGTGTCTAACCGCCACTTGTGATTGGGTGTCATGCTTTCATGTTTTATCCCAGCGAATGGGAAAACCAAGGAGGTTAACACACGGGCAATCGTCAGATCACCTCGCGCCCATCGTCGGGTTACTGGAGCTATTGTAGTGTGTTGTGTAGGATTGAGACACTTTTTTAATTTTGACAGTACTGTTCAATCTACTGGGTTCATGCGATTCCTTGCCAAAGTGAACAAACGACTAGCTAGCTAACAAAGTATTACAACACTGAAGATTAGGACTCAATGGCTCTGCTAGCGACCAGGTAAGATATTAGACACTAACAACATAAATGTAAGAGCATTGCTACTGTTATACCCCCTCCCTGCGATCTACCAACCCGTGTTTAAGATATTCTCACCCGAAGCTTCATGTCCAACTCCTTCTCCTGCTGGTCGAGGTCCTCAATGGTTTGTTTCAACCGGTGCGTCCCACTCACCATCCCGTCCTCCCCACGACGATCTGTGGATAGTAAATCTCAGATGGGTTTTCTCTCATTTTTACCGGGAAATCTCAGATGGGTTTTCTCTCATTTTTACCGGGAAATCTCAGATGGGTTTTCTCTCATTTTTACCGGGAAACCTCAGATGGATTTTTATAAATTTCTTAGGCTCTGTACCCTAGAAAATATTTTAATATGGAAATCGGTATTTAAATATCTCCCGTTAACCATTAAGCCACACCACCGTACTTTTTCTGTTAAAACCGTCTTTGAATCAAATTAGAGCAACGACCACCGGATATTAAGCCAAACCGCCAGGTCCAGAACAAACCTGGTATTCTGCTGTGTGAGGACAAGGTGCTGTGACGTTTGACGCTGTTGTATCGCCATTTGTATTCGTCGTCCTCGGGCGGATCCGGTAGGTGGCGTCGCGAGCGATCTAGATCACGTGACGGATCTTCACCCAATTTAGAAGATACAGACGTTGACCGTGACGGCGGGTTCCTGAATTTCACGTCTTCATGTAAGTCATCTTTTCTTGCGGTATTGAGGGGAATACCCCGTGACACGGTATGCTGGGAAGCAGAATAAGTCGGATATACAGGCTTGGAGTAAAGACTCGAGGCTGCCGGAGTATTTGCTTGCGCGTCGTATCTTTTATCATGCGATGAATATGCATCTCGCGCATCGTGCGAAAGGGGCGGATAATTACAGTTCTCGTTTGAAAACTCCGGTTCCTGGTACCCGGTTTGCTGCTTGGGGTACTGACCCCTGTTTGAAGGTCTGCTGGTGTAGCTTGGGTTTGCCAACGACTGGGAAGAATCCGGATTATCGGTCAGATGAGGCGACGGGAATGGTTTGTTGACTGCAGGAACCGACGCCGGTCGGGGGATGACGTTTGGATTCATGACGTCATACGGACCTAAATCGTGGAAGAGGGATTAGTTCATGATAGCTGTATTCAATGATCTCTTAGTAATATAGTTCTACATATCTAGGTCAAGTTAGTTATTATTTGTTAGTTATCACGTTTTCAATAACTTTTTCCCCCCTCCCCTTAATATCTCTCTTAGATAAGGAATATACTTACACCGTTTGGGGTATTTCCTATACTATATAAAAAAAAATCTCAATTGATATGATCCGTGCTAGAGGTCGACTTACATCAAACAAAATTATTTATATCACAGAAATGTAGGAAATTCCCCTGTGATAAACCTCAACGCGTGCGTATGTGTATATTTAGGTCATTTTAGCTACATATGTCGAAGAGCGATTCGGACAGCACCGTTTTAATAAAGTTTCGTAATTATTTAGTAGTAAGATATAGCGACATATGGACCAAGAGCTATAAACTTTGGATTAAATTATGAAAATAATTTCTATACATTGTACGTGTTTTAGAATGGACCGGCTGCACGCTAAAATGGAAATGTAATGAACGATTCTGTGAACAAATTGGTCAACACCCAGGGCCGGTTTTAGGCCGATTTGAACGATTAGATCAAATTGGGCCCCGCACCTTGAAGGGGCCCCGCGCTAGCGGGGGTCTTTCTGTATTACGAGGTTTAAAATACTACTGAAACGTAAAAAAAATGAAATAATATTCTTTCTTATAATATCAATTTGTTATGCATCGTAACTAAGTCAAATTTATATTTCTGTGTCTGCCTGTTACGTCATAATGAATATGGTTGCTAAACAATATACATATGTTTGGAAGTAAAACAATAGATCGTAAATAAGCATCCACATTACCTTTAATTTGTTTTATAGCAAGTATTAAATGTCTATTTTTGTAGTTTGTATTGTACTGGTATGTATATTATGATATATAAACACCCATAAATTTTGCTATGAAGAGTAGGGGCCCCGCCATCACATTTCTAATTGGGCCCCGCGGTTCCTAGCACCGGGCCTGTCAACACCACATATTCCTATACAGCATGTGTGACCGAATGGTTAACACCCCGATTCTTACACTGACTTCTGTTTTAAAATGGCCTTAGTGACCTAATGAATACGAAACTCAGCCTAAAAATAAAAATAAACAATTAAAATGGATCCCACTTACCTTTATTCGAATACTGGTCCCCAGGTCGGTTAACATTGTAAGCAGCTTTCCTTGGTGGTCTTGAGTGTGGTGCCACCATCACCTGATCTTCTGGTCGCAACTGGTTGTAACTGGTGCGACCAAACTGGTTGTAACCATCCACTGGTTCCTCGTATATTACCTCGTCATCTGGTGCGTCATAATAACCACATGGACGACCATACGTTGGTGGATGGTGTCTGTTATATTGGTTATGGTGTGGACTACAGTATTGGCTGTGAGAGCTCTGCCATGGATGGTCCATGGGGTCGTAACTATCCATGCAGTGGTAATCATATGTTGGTGTGTAATCAGGTCTCGGGTACAACGTACCACGACCGTGCGGTCTGTGAATGTATCTTCTGCTATCTGTACCGTAACCGACGTGGGTGTAACGTCCTGGTGGAAGATATCTCGAGCTACGTCCAGTCAAGTCGACCACATTTGCTCTGTATTCGTCATCCAATGCAAAGTCATCGTTTGGACTTCCATCGGTTCCGACTGATGCGTTCACGTGACCTATCAAAGCACGTGTGACGTTTGAATCCCTATTGTGAGGTTTGTAGTGTCTCGGAAACAAGATTGTGTCTTCAGGATGAATCTGCAGCTCCCCTGTTATACTTGTTGATGTCGATTTGTCCTTGTGTCTTGGAGTATGGTGGTCGTAGATGTTAGAACGTGGCTCATGCGTCACCGGATGAGATTGCCAAGAATGGTTTGTTTTCTCATACTTGGTTGAGTTAGTTCTCTGGGTTGTGTTTTCTGTTTTGTCAACAGGTTCACTGGTAACCGATTTAGAAGGAACTAAGTTACCAGCTCCCTTTAACGCTTCGATCAAAGCTGTCAACTGGCACAAATCAATCGATGGAAACACAGGAGCCGTTTCCCTATCTGGGCTGACTTGGGTCGATGACGTCACAGAATGAATGACTCGTGATCTCTGTTCATTTCTACTTTCGGGGTGATTTGTCGGAGTATTGTCAACACGGGCGGAGTTGGCCATCGTACCACACGACGTACATTGGGAGATTTGACCGCTGAGGCTTCCGAACGACAACCCGCAAAACGCATTTGACGCGGACGGCTCTTGTGTCGGCACTGAAGATAATGGAATCTTAACATTTCGGGCTGGAGTCCCTACTTGGTGCACGCTGTCGCATTTGTTGGAAAATGTTGTATTTGCTCGCACGTCATCGGGTTCCGGGGGTGTGGACGAGAAGGAAGGTTCGGAATTCCGTCGGATGCTGTTCATACTTCCGTCTTCATCATCCTGAGGTTTGTGCGAAGGTGGGGAAAGCGAAATGGATCGAACCCATGTAGCCGACTTGAAATTGGTGTCAGGTGTCGTTAACAGGGACGAAGCAGATTTAGTTTTACTGGAATTCCCAGTTTTGTTGCGTTGACGACGCGGGGTTTCCGCGTTTTTCATCAGAAGTTCTTCGAAGTTGTCGGTCGAGGTTGTTCTTCTGAAAAATAACGATTTCCTTTCAGAGTTATCTGGATATGTCGTTGAACTGCTGTCCAGCATGTCTTCAGGGTACACTGGCACCGAACTTGTCGCAGATTCCAAGATCAATCTCTCATCTTCTTCAGTTCCGGATCCACTGCTATCGTCGCTGTCACTCTCAAAGTATTTACTCCCGTGAAGCGCATACACCTTAGTCGAAGTTTGGTTCTTTTTTTCCTTTCCGCCATCGCTTTCCACTCTTTCCGCAACATTGGAGCTGCTGCTTGATGTTACAAGTGGAGATACCGGAAGACGGTTAGTGCTCGTAGTGTGTAGGTTCTTGGGCGTGAACTTATTAATATACGGACTTTTAGACTTGTGTATAGTCTGCTCCATTTGCATTGCCAAGTTCTTTACAGAAGTAGAAGAACTGTCAAGTTTCCGAGGTTCCTTCACTGGGCTTTTAAGCTTGTGGTCGCTTACAGATTTTCTTACCGGCTTGAAAGTCTGCTTTGTTTCAGTAAGGTTGGATATGGTTATTTGAGGAATAGAAGATTGCTCTTTTATCTGGGTATTCTGGTGCAAGATTTCAGACGTTTTAGTTTTACTTAACGAAGTGACTTCTTCCTCAAGTAACGGGGCTGTAATGCTGTTTAATTTGTTTGGCGTTGTATTATTTTCATTGGTAGGCGCTTTGTGCGTTTTTTGATGATTTTTATTGTCTTTGGATTTGTGTTCAAGCTTGGTGAAGATTTGTTTAGTAGTTGATGACGTATGCGCCTTTTTTGAACTGTCAATCACGTTGGGAGGTGGAGTCATAGCTGATGGCAAATTCGATGAAGAAACTATCTCTTGTTTGGTATCATCTTTAAAGGACAGATCGGTTGAAGAAAGTGTGGAACATATTTGACGTATGCGATGGGCTTAAGGTATACATAATGCATGGCATAAACATAAATACAAGCACTTTAGATCACTAAGAACGGGAGTATTAAACATTCGAGAAGCAAACTAAACAGCTTAAATGTATTCTGGTTTAGAGTGGAGCTTCATTCATCATAGGATATCATATTCATGTTTATCCCTGTGAATGTGAAGACCAAGGGGATTAACACACAGGCAATCGTCAGATCACCTCGCGCCCATCGTCGGGTTACCGGAGCTATTGCAGTGTGTTGTGTTTGATTCACACGTTCCTTCAATTTAGTAGAACCCATTAATCAGCTGGTTTAGGTAATATCCGTTAAGCGCCTTGCTCAAGGACACAACCGACCAGCTAGCAATCAGTTTCGTAGCTGCAACCCTTCGGCTAAAAGGCTAAGCACTAACCACCAGACCAAAAAAATATCAGTGTAAACCATGCCGAATTATCAGTGTAAACCATTATTTTAGCATACATCATGGGTTTCACATTCGATTATAATACTTGTAATAAGAGCAGTACGGGAGTATGGGATTGGAATTATAAATCCGTGCATTAAGATGTTTTTGTCCGACCATTTAGATTATTAGTTGTTCGTTTGACCAGATATATGGTTAAAGTCAGATTAACTTATTTTTTATTATTAATGTAATGGAAAGTTTTTCTGCTTAATTTATCGTACCATACCAAACATTAAGCCCATGACGAAGTGGCTATGACGTACCTGTATGATTGTGCTGAATTACGTCATCATTAACAAATGACTCTCCAGCAGAAGTTGGTTGATTTGGGGAAGTCGCAACTGACCATAAATCGGTAAAAGGTGCTACCCGTTTCAAACCTGTAATATAATACATTCTCTTAATTGAATAGAATATACTTCTTTACTAGTTTAAGTTCCATTATTTTACTCGTATAAAATGGTTTCATTATATAGTGTGTATTAATTGGTCGCGCTAATCATCCGCCAAAATATCATTTGAGATGTATATTCGTGTTGAGAATAAATAAGATAGTGTATTCGTATTTGTTTCTGCGAGCAGAAACGGATGGGTCACTGAGGTAACAAACTAATCTTGTTATCTGAGGTAACATACCAACGCACATGTTATCTTACATTCTAGAAATTGTTTTTCTACAAGCTTAAGCTAATGGGTCCTTAAGTTACCAAAATAAACTTTTCTTAAATTTGCAATACTCCAATCATGTTTGTTTATATCTACACCTCATTAGCTAATATTTCTTGCTTAAAAAAAGCCGATTGCCGATATTTAAGATTACGTGTATTTGGGGGGGACTACAACGTATCCAGACAAAGTATTTAGAACGATTAATATGAAAAACACCTAGACTATCATAGCTAACATATCTGAAACTATCAACTTGGTTTGCTTTTAAATCTCCTGTTACATATGCTTTTTAATTATTGGTTTAAATCCTTACAGTTTCTCTAACATTTCTTAAAATTTTAATTGAATTGGACAACTTTTAAAGAATGTTCGGAATAAATTGCATTCCTGTCATGATTCCCGACAAATTTTAAATCATTTATTTTTCTACCTTCCTGTATTATAAACTTGGTTGGTTAACTTATTAGAAGGTAATTTCCAGAAAAAAGTTCGTCGAAATAGTGTTATCTAACAATCCATGCTGTTTTAGTTTTATTGCTTCTTGTGGCAAGTTGTAAAAGATATCAGTGCGACACAGCTTGCTTACAACAATCAAAAACCAGAAACAACTCTTAATGTTTTAGGAAGTTTCACTAGGTTTTAATTTCTAAGATTTAAAACAACACGGGTTAACGAAGTGACCTTTCACTAAATCTGATCTAAAATGGAACTCCCCTCTAATGCTATGCTTAAAACAAGCTAAATTATTGGAACTAAAATCGATATTGTTGTTGACGACTACGGGGAATTCCGTTGCGCTTCAAACCCGAATGTCGGCTGAACATATTTTTATCGTGTTATCTAACAGTTTGTAATGTTTTAATCAAATACAAAAACTTCTACTTGTAGATTTAAGATGACATGATATGCCTGTTACAATCAAGATCCGGGAAAAATCTTAATTTTTATCGTATTTTCCTGTGTAATTTGTCTTTCTTTTAGTTATTACAACACTGGCAAAGGTTCTAAAATTTTGTTAAGTCTTATTACAACTAGAGAGTGTTAACCACGTGTGAACCACCACTATTTTTAAAACCACTATTTTGACCCCCTAAAAAAATAAAAAAAAAGTAAAATGAAAATGTCTTCCCTTCGGAATCGTAGGGAACACACAATTAGAACACCCGTTCAAGCAATATTGTTAAAATAAGTTAAATTCCTGAAAAATTACTTAGTTATTCACGACGCCGGAGAATTACCATGGGATTATCAACCAAAAATTTTGTTTCTATATAACCAGGGATAATGTTATCTAACAATTCTTAAAGTTTCAATCCAATTCCAACACTCCTTATTGATGTCGGGGTGACATTACAAGTCTGTTACAATCAGGATTCAGAAGCAGATCCTAATTTATTTTCCTAGGTAAAAATAGTATCATATTTGGAGAAAATTTGGTTTTAAACGACCTAGGGAAATTCCCCAGGCTTATCACCCGAAGTTTGGTTTTTGCATATCTTAATTAATTATGTTTTCAAAGAAATGACAGTCTTATTGGGATTTCATTACTTCTTCTGGTAGATCTCAAATTTAGAAAGAAAAATAATTAAAGAGATGCTGACAGCTAAAAATTGGTCGCTGACAACAAGTCAGTAGAGTTTAAATCGATATTGATTATTTCACAACGAAGTAATTTGCATTGTCGTACAATCCATCATTTAATAGACACACCGTGTTAAAGAGACACATGAATGACGAACTACTAAATAAAGCATAAGATTTGTCATTTTTTAATAGGGCAAATTTCGAACCCATGATGGGCTCGTCGTTAATACCGTTTATATATATATATATATATAGCGGTAAATCGGTCGCGTAAACCATCCGGCCACAGCACAACCATCACCTACCTCCCAAGGAATATACGTCATCAACGTGCTCCACCAAGTGTTCGAAGTCTCCTTCCGTGTCGTTCTCCATGACGTCATAATTATGAGAGTTAGACAGTGCAGAACGGGCGTGTGTGGAAGGTGTTTCAGCATCTAAATGTGACAAACTCTTTTAGTTAACCCAACATCGACACAATATTATATTCAGTCTGGGTATTCATTTCCATTTTTTCATTGTTTAGACATTGTTCTGTTTTGTTTACATTTTCACATTTTATTTTAAATTTTTCCATTTTTCTTTATTTGTATACAGCAAATTAGTACGTATGTATCGATTACCATAAAATAAGTTAACAGTGAGTTAACCCCTTGGAACAAATCATTCTCTGGAAACCTGGAAAAGTGGTTTGGGCGTTCCTTTATAAGGAATGAGGTCATCCAGCTTGGTGCCTACATTAGGCGAATTTAAATAATGCAATGCCTTAGATCGATAGAGATAAGGATCGATCGAAGGCGGCCAAATTTGGCTGTGCATTTCGATTTCGATCAAACGTAAAATTACAATCGATATTCGAAGAGGCATCAATCATCAATATTTAAAATGTCAATCAATATGCGCGCATTTAATGTGAAACATGTCATGTAATGTTATGTAAAATATATCACCGAAAGTCCACAAAGTGAACTTACCAGTCGCTACATCTGCGTTTGATGACGTCACAAGGAACAGTGTGTCGCAATCATCCAACTCCCCGACGCTCCACTCCGCTGGACCATCGCTGTCCGCGATACTGCTTGCAACTGATGACGTGCCATGGTACACCGCGCCCTCCTCGGGTTTAGAAACCTGATCTAAACTTTCCCAGCCACCTGGAAATGCATTATTGATTAGCCGACATCTAACCGTCTTGCACATCACAACATTTCCATGCGATCAATAGAGAAATCGAAGTACGGCAACTACAATCTGCCACTTTTAAACCAAAGTGGGGTTTGGAGTTAAATAACTGAATCTAAGTTTGGGTTTCCGAAAGGTCTCACTTCGTGGAAGAGATTATTCCCAAACCCGTGGAATGTCACACCTAACACGCATTAAGATGACTTACTTCTGGAATGCAGTGGACTATCCGTGAGATGATGTTTCTGTATAGTTGGTTGGTTATTACTTGGAGACTTTGTCTAGGAAGAAAACATTCCCCGAGTTAGTTAATTTTCCAACTTTACAACATAGAAATAACATAAATATAAAACCAACCACTTGAGAATTCGTTTTCGCAAATTTTTCCTTCAGCTCATTCTGTACATCTTTATACATCTGCAGAGGGCTTTGAAGTGTCGTTGATGTTGTAGGTTTAAGTATGTCAGATCTTTTTAGGGCACGGGCGACTTCTGGGATTGTATCAACAGATTTTTCTTTGTTGAAAGTAATATCCGTTGTTTCAATATTGTTAGGAGTCTCAATAATTTTTGAGGTCTCAGTCGGATCTTTGATGAGACTTTTTGTTCGGGAACCCTCACTCTTGTTCGACTGGTCTGTGACAGTTTGTTCCTTAGGCGTTTTCCTTTGACCAGGAATTTGACCAGGGTTAACTTGAGGTGTTTTCTCGCTCTTGGAATTGTCGCGGCCCGTTGGTTGCTTAGTATTCATTACGGGGTTGACTTTGACGGTTGCAGCTGGTTTTGTGCATGATTTCGTATCATGTTGCGAGGCGTGAGTAGCAAGTTTAGTTTGCTTTCGATCCTCCTCGACGCTTTGCTGTTTTCTCAGTTCGTTTTGAACCGACTTGTCAGTGGACAAACTGCGCAACAACATGTCGGAAACTGTGATGTCAGAAGTTCGGCTCTTTCGGGGAGATGGATCCTGTGACCTTGTCGGTTTCTCTGCGGCACATTGGCATTGAAGGACGTTTCGCTTAATACGTATATATACGCAATATGCATACGTAAGTACGTACGCATACATACAATAAAGATACACACGCAACGCGAATTCTCATACGACCACATAGGGGCCACATACACACACAACTCGCATGCAGATACACACACCGACACAAACAACACGCACACACACAATAAGCATACACACCCATACACACTCACACAACCACACACACAAACGAACACAAACACACAGCCAGCATATAAACTCAAACAACACACATACACACAACATGCTCATGCATATTACCAACCATGACATAAAGAACCACCAAACCTGGTTTAAGAACAATATCCAACGAAGTATTCTGCAGTAATGACGAAAGACCTCCCGAGAAAGATCGTCGCCGCAACGATTTCTTTCTCCGATTCTCCTGACTTTGTGTGGAATCATCCTCGGTATTCTGCAGATGTAAAAGAATTGAGTTTACATAAATAGGAAGTGGTGGCGAACAGAGTTACCTGCACCGGTATATCGACACTGACACTGCGGTTTATGTTCCTACGGACTGGATGTTTCTTCATCCATTGATTCGACCGAGCAGCTAATTCGCGTTGCTTTATGCACATTCGGCACAATGTCTCTCCTTTCTATGAATAAATCGCATTGTTAATAAAATAACTTAAGCACTAGCGAATATTATGCTGATAACTTAAAAAGTTCAATGGGTAACAGTTTGGCCTTGTTTGTAAAGATGAAATTTATTTTTAAACATAGGCGTTTCTGTCGTTGCTTAATAAACAACTATCTTGTGTGTTAAAATAGTGGTCAGTTTGATTGCAAAGTTATCTTACTACCACTGTGTTATACAACTTTCTGCGTTCTATTACCCACGGGTGTAAACGTAACTGTTCAATATTAGTTAATGCTAGACCTTATCATGTTTGAACAACTGTCGTTTTGTCGTATCCTGTTCTCCGTTGAAATAAACCAGTAAAAAATCATTAAAGTAGCGATTGGTGACTCAATTTAGCTTGACATGGATTACCTTGGCCAATACTGATGACGTAATAGAGCAGCCTGCACAAATCCGTCTGCTGCAGGAGGCGCACCTAGTGGTCGCGGCTCGGGGATTGGAAGATGATTTGTCCGCTCCAAGACACAGTTCGCAATCAAGCGTTTTTCTTGGGGTCGTTTTCGGCTTTTGAGTGCCGGTTATAGCGTTGCCTGATGACTCAACCGCTGGTTTCATACATCCTTTCATTGGCGTGTTTGTGTTGTCTGTTAAAAATCTTTCTTGGTGACAAAAACACAGCAAACGTTCAAATATGACTTTAAACCCTTGTGACTATGAAATCTTGTTTACCCGGCTAAGTTTCGAACCCGTGGTGGGCTCGTCACTAAGGCGTTTTTACATAGAAATTGTTATATGAAACACATATTCAACACGGGCGTTTGGACAAGATAGTTTAAGTATGAAATGTTTAATATCAACTATATTTTGTTTCTCTGTTTCAGTCATTTCACTGTGGAAACAATTTTTTACCAATGTTTTGAACCCATTATAACTCGTCACTCTAAGACCGTTTTTTTAAGAAAATTTTTTAATATGAATCGGCCGCGTTAACCATTCGGCCACACAATCGTCCATTTAACATTGAGACCAAATATTTCCTTATTTACAACACAACTAGTGATGGGATTTAAAATTTTAAGAACAGGTTCTCTTTTTATTGTACTTAACTAACAACAGGTTTCCTAAAAGATCTAATGTCTGTAAAAAAGCAAGAATCGGATCGGTGATTATCCCGACGTTCCAAAAACGGGTTCGACCGAACCCATGCGCAGCTCTTGAATCCCATCACTGTAAACAACCTACCTGCCCTCGAATTTGTCCCAGAGTTCCTTCCATCGTTGATAGGCTTCGCGGACTTTGAAACACGTCGTTCTCCGGAAGGTTGGTGAGTTGATGGTTTCGGGTTTTTATTTGCTTCATTTGACGTTTTGCCAAAGTTGTGTGGCCCGTCTGTAGATCTGCCGGCACTCTTGTGTTGAGCATACGCGTCAACCTGGTTTTTAATGTTTCTGCAAAAAAGTTTTTATATGAATAAAAAAATCGAACGATTGCAAAAAGACGAATATTTTACTATTCCCCTACATTACCAATGCCCTAATAAACTTCGATATATACGTTTAGTTGCTTTTTCTCTTCATGCCAGTTTAATATATATGTTTATAGTGAACGTTGATTACCCGCCTTGCATAATTTAGATAAAAACAAATCATCAAACCTGACTTTCATGGTCTCCACTTGTTCGACATGCTTGGCTCGAGCG
Source organism: Ciona savignyi (assembly GCA_000149265.1). NCBI lineage: Eukaryota > Metazoa > Chordata > Ascidiacea > Phlebobranchia > Cionidae > Ciona > Ciona savignyi. The sequence goes on from CH003199.1 coordinate 120,294, forward strand.
GCAACTTGCAGGATTGCCACCCTTTCCTCCGGGCTCAGGTGACTCAAGTCAAGACCGAATAGTTCGTCGTAACCAGGCGGAGCTGAAAACGCCTCTGAATTCCGGTTCTGGGGCATAATGACCTGCTGGCTGAATATGCTCGGATGTTCACAATGATAACATACCGCTATTACCCTAGTGTTAATACAGAATATTTAAAAAGACATAGTGCACAGTAGAATGCACCATTTCTCCCTAAAGCCGGGCCTTTATCAATATTGGTCGCATTTTATCGCACACTCTTCTGCAGGGCTTTATATCATCGTAACAGCTTAAATATTTTTTGTTTTTGACAGTATTGTATTTCGTCTAGGTTTGGCTGCCGTGTCCGCTGTATTATATCGTTTTTTTAAATTATATCCTTTTTTTAAATTACGTATTAAACGAATGTTCGTTTTGCCGTATTTTCCTGTTCTTTTGCCGTGATTTGCTCAATTTGACATTATGTAATGCTGGGGCAAAATGAATAAACTAAACTAAAACAACTACAAAGCTAGTCATCGTATATTCCCAAGCGCCAAGTAGTGCTTACTACCAAGCAGTTAATGCAGATTAATCATTCAGAATTAGACCTCAAACCAACGAATTTGATAACTGGAGCAGACAAAACTAATTCCTTCACGACGTACTACGACTCATACAATCGAACGAAAGTCTCTGTTTCAAGAAATAATGCAATTCTTAAATATAGGGAAAGCTTTGATATAAGTGTGCAGTAAGATCGATAGATTAAATCGATCGATTCTTCTCTGAAATGAATTTCCAGAGCTTAGTTGTTTATGGAAACCATGGATTTGACCAAACCAATTAGGTTGTACGCGTTAGTTGCTTACAGCTGTTTTATCGTGCCCTGCTACATTTCAATATTCCTCGCATTTACAGTGCTCTGCCAAGCTAACTGCTGTAACATATTTACCGCATATAATTTACATTAAATC
>CH003199.1:121670-147501 GCA_000149265.1 Ciona savignyi
TATATATTCTAACAAATCTTTTAGCCTACATTTCGTCGTAAAGCAAAATACTTTATTTAGACTTTTTAACACGACATGCCTTGCCTCGTAAAACAACGTCTCGTCTGATCTATTGCTTGCCATTGCGCAGCCTATATGTTGCGAGTTCATGAATTATTTAGCAGCGGTGAAGCCAGTTTCAGAGAGTGCTTTAGTTGACTGATTACAGATACCAAAATATTAGAAAATCCTAATTTTCAATATATACACTCCTGTATCCTTGGGCAAGCAATTGTCAATCTACGCCTTACACGAGTAATCAACGAGGCAAGTTTCGTCACAATGCTTGATTGTTACCAGTTCGCGCGACAGCGAAGCACAAACTACTTCTAGATTGGAAAGCCGGTTGATTGTTCTTCAGCTACAATGCACTGCAGGAGTTTGTGAAATTGCTATTTATTTATGAGCCTAATATTACCGGACATATATAAACGCCATTTGGTTTTCAAGTTCCAGCGAGCTACTGTTTTGAATTTTTTTATTTATCAAACTATTTGGTCATTAGTTTCAGTATGTAGTTGTATAGTTTATATTTAGAGACATGTAAACGACTTAGCTTTGAAGCCAATGTTTTCGGCGTATGCGTCAATGCAATGAATAGAAGGTTTATTCCGGGATTTTACGGCCAAGCCCCTCCAGCACCAAATACTTTTCTCCCCGGGCATTGTCCCATTTTGCCACAACCTGGCTATATTCTGCCCAATCAAGGTAAGATGTGTTGCAACCAACTGGTTTTAGCGGGGTTTTGCCCGAGTAAAAGAAGGGTGAACAGAGGTTAGGTATTTTATTGGGTTTTCACGCAAGGTGCAGCCAGGAAAAGAGCACTGCACACAAGAGGCATAGCTTAGGTAGGTATAGGTAAAGGTTTTGAGAGAGCAGCTAGTCTAAGGAAAGACTAACTAAAATGCTCTCTGATAATACGAAATCTTATACGGTTTATATAAGATACATAACAGGAAACACATGTTTGTACACACGAGGCTTGGACCTCGTTAATCAGAACGCGGGAAATAATTCATCGACTGGGCTGCCAGGAAACTAATCGCAATTTCCCTTGCACAAAATATGGACACATGGCATGGCGCGATCTAGTTGTTAAAATATATAATATTACAATTATAAACGTGTGGGATTCCCACAGATGTGTCAATCAACCAATTAAATAATATAATAAATTAAAGAACAATATAAAACAAGTTACAGCAAAATTAAGGCGATTTAAACAGGTTTGAAAACAAAATTACTAAAAATACAGTATGTATTTTTGCGTAGTAGTCCCAAACTAGGGGAATTTCCCATAACCAAAAAAATGCGCGGCTGGACGTCTAATCGACGAATATACTAAAGGACTCTGGTTAAGTTTTAGAAATGTAACACGCGTTAGACCAGATTAAATCCATATTATCGGCTGTGCCAGTGAATTCATAGTTTTAAATGCAGTCAATTAATTCAAGAAAATAAACATTAGTAACCCAAACAAATATAAAGTATGGTAAGAATAGTGAAGGTCAGTGTATATTTACTTCTGTACCAGAAATATATTATTAGCTTTAGTTTTATTCGATAATAGCTTAAAGCTTTGACAATATCTCGTGCTATTGGTCTCGGAATTTCAATCCCTTTGACCCATTTGTTAGGATAACATATTTCGTACTCATCTCGTCCCCGTAAGGAAAGTCTGTCACTTTTCGCCGAGATCTCGAGTGTGCACGCGCCAAATATTTAAGTGTGCAGTGTGCAAACGTCCAAGAGTGCACACTTTAAGTGTGCACATAATCTTCTTTTTATTACTATTTTGTAAAAATCTTAAACAAACATATTATTCTATTCTAAATCTATCGTGTCCACCAGCAAACATATCTATCTACATAACATAAAATGTACTGACAGTAAATTACCCGAGGTCCAAAGGTAGGTTTACAGGTTTGTTGGAAATTATACGATGTTTATACTGCCAGCACGTGAGCGTGTGTGAAATTACCCAAGTGTGCAAAGACGCAGAGAAATAAAAGAGTGTGCAGCTGCCGTACTTTCCATACTGGATCTCGCCCCCACCGTTGGGTTACTGGAGCTATTGCAATGTGTTGTGTGTATAATTCAAACATTCCTTAAGTCCATTGTCCAAGGAAAACAACTGTCTCGCTAGCGATCAGTTTCCAATCTGCAACCCTTCAGGTAAAAGGCGACGCACTAAACAATTGAGCAATCAGTCGTTCAATTAACTGTCGGATTAATATGAAATTTTGTTTTGTTTAAATGTGATGCATTTGTTTTAGACCAGGGGTGGGCAACCTTTCTCGGCCTGGGTGCCAAAATCGGCTAAAATTAATGGAAAAATCCTTCCGCGTGCCAACTAACAATTCGTGAGGACACATTTCTGTTTTTGATAGTTTACCCCTACTATAATAGGAGTTGTACTAATTCCTACTATAGTAGGAGTTCTGTACTTATGAATTGCATTGATGTGACATCAAATAACTTCTTGTGATGTCATAAATGCCTATAGCCTATAAGCTTTCATGACAAATTGTTTGTTAAGTTGATTGGAAGAGAAGTTGCGTAAAAACTTAATTTTACACAGGTTTTTTTCAGAAGCGTCGTTTAAATTTTTTGGAGGGTGCTTAGCGTCCCAGAAAATTGTCTCGCGGTCCCCAAAAGACCGCGGACCCCAATTTGAGAACCGCTGTTTTACAGTAATGACTTTTAATTTTTATCTTTACTGCAAAATAAGCAAGCGCTGTACTATTACTGATAGAGCAAACCTTAGGCAGGTGAAAAAGTGTGTTCAACGATGAATTTTTACTCTCATTAACGCAATTTGATAAACGTAACGATAAGCTTATGTGAAATAAGTTACCGGTCTTTTTTTACTTGCCGAAATATGCATTTATGACCTTTACCGATACCGAATGACCTTACCGGTACATCGTACATCATGTTTATCCTTATCACACTTTGTATCTCAAATTGCTAACATAAGTAAATTAGGATGCTAGGGATTACTGATATTAACTACATCTGGTTGGCTGCACAAACGTACAAATTTCTCTCACGTCCGATTTGTCTGTGGCAGCAGGTTGCGAAATTTGCAAGCGGATTGTTGTACTCTTTGGTCTTTGTTGAGTAACAATAACACGGTAATAAATAATCAAATCTTCACAACTTTTTATCCATGTGGACAAAGCTCGAATAATACAACAACTTTTAAGTTATCATCTTAAGAGAAAAGAATCTAAATTCCTTGAACTAGCGTGCCAGAAATACGAGCTCGCGCGCCAGGGGTTGCCCATGCCTGTTTTAGACTGTTGCCCATAATATTCTAAATGTCTAATCGCCAATTGGCAGGTTTTAAAAGAAAAAAATTTCTAATAAAGAAATGTCCTAACTAAACAGTGTATGGTACAGTTTAGATGTGTTGTATAATGATATGTTATTTTCCACATGTTCAGATGTCTGCCCACTGCCACTTCTTTCCTACCCCCCATTACCGTATGGTTTACCTCTACCTGGTGATGTATACAGTAGATATGCGCCACCTTGCTACCTTCCCCAACCACCAAGCTACCCTCCAGCAGCTTATAGCATTGGACCAGCAGGCACAGGTGATTTATGTTGATATGTTTTACTATCTTCACAAACTCCACAATCCAGTTGTTAATTAGTTCTTCACTGAATAGGATTTGTGCACATCAGGGCTCCGTGGCCATCTATTGTAGAACCAAGCATGCAGCCAGCCTATTTACCATTTGGCTACCCACTCCCACGACCAAATCTAACTCAACAACCTGACCCCACACGATTTGACAGTCGATATGCAGCTGGACTGACCACCACGGCAACTCTCTTTGGTACGTCTCGCATGAATTTTCCTTTACCACCGAGTAAAATCATTATGGTCACTTTTCAAGCATTACTTTTAATCTCAAGCTCGCAGTTGCCAAATTAGTGTTTCTTGTTAGTAGAATCATAACTGGTTGCTAGTTGATTGGTTGTTCCTTTGACCAAAGTGCTTAACCAAATTGTGAAATAGATTGTTTCAAAACTGAAAAAAATGTATCATTTATATGTACAACACAATTTATGGACGTGAGATAATCTAAATGTCATTCTTGTGAAAACATACCATTAAGTATTAGCAAGATAACGTTTGAAGAGTGGGTGTGTGAAACACCATATACCCAAATATCCTATATTCTTGTTTTACTTGCACACAGAGTGTGTTTCCCATTAAATGGGAATCTACATTTTATCTGTAGAGTTTCAAAACGATATTCACATTTGCAAGATATTAAATCCCATACTTACTTTCAAATACAAACAAGAGTATGACCAACAGCAATCCTGCAAATCACCTTGTTTTGTCAGACCAGCAAGACAGTTGGACTACCAACAGAAGCCATGCAAAGAAGGGAGTTCCCCGAAATGCATCCCGTGCTTACCACACCAACAATACTTCATCAAAAGCTCCAACAAATTTGGCAACAATGCGTCATGAAAACCACCATAAACCAATGGTGTGTATATATTAATATCTGCCATGTAGATAGGACAGGATATTCCTTTAAAATAGGAAAACACGGTGAACCATTCTAAGCAACATTGTCCTTAAATCTGATTTTCGGTGCTTTGAAGTGCCTGAGGTAATCGTCAGATATTTATGGGAATAAAACCTACATACACTAAGGTTTCCTATTCAAAATATATTCTTTTTAGTTGCCAACCTAACTAAGTCAATCTTAAAATAAAGTAAAAACCCATAGTCTATATCAGTGTTTCGCAACTAGTGTGCCAAAACGCACTACCATGCCAATGCTGGGTGTGCTGCGGGACAATATCAAGGTTTTTTTGAACACCAACTAAAAAGGATTTTAGTGTTTGGAAATTTTAACATTAGGGCTATCAGACACTTTCCTAATATACCGGTAACAATATAATAATATCAAATGTATATAGCTTGTCTAAAGACTTCCCATTGTACAATTATTTATTTTATGTTCTGTAATAATCAGAAGAACGATTATACCAGAAAGAATTTGATAAAGAACCTAAAGTTGCTATTTGAGCCGAGCATTAGCAGCGATTGTGTTCATTAAAACAAGAGCAAATATCACATTAAATAATTGATACTGTGTATTACTTTATTTTTAACAATATTTAGTCCGGCCTGTTAGTCTGGCGGGTAAGTACGTCATTTTTCAATCGAAAGGTTGCAGGTGCGAAAGTGGTCGCTAGCTAGTCAGTTGTGTCCTTGGGAAAGGCACTTTACGGACATTTTCCGAACCCAGCGCATTAATAGGTTCTAGCAAATAGAAGGAACGTGTCTATCATACACAACACACTGCAGTAGCTCCGGTAACCCGACGATGGGCGCGAGGTGATCTGACGATTGCACGTGTGTTAACCCCATTGGTTTTCCCATTCACGGGGATAAACATAAATATTCTCCTTCTCCTCCTATTAACATTTTTGATTGCAATGTGCTGTAAAATTTAGTAATTTTCGAAATGTGCCTCGAGTGAAAAAGGCTGGCGACCACTTGTATATATCACATTTAATACCCTACTGGTATCAAAAAATTCCCAGACATTTGGCAACTCTCAGATACCAAGATCAATCTCAGTTGATGCAGTTGAACTAAGCAGTATTACCGTAGACCCAGGTGAATATTGCTTGAAAAGTTATCCAAGTTTGTAAGTATCATGATGTACCACAAGAGTCTTAACCCTTTAACTGCCGGCTGTTTTTCAGTTCATTTTTCGGCTAAGTCACATTAGGTAAGAAGCTTCTGTACAAAAAACTATTGATGTAAGCATGATATGATCAACAGAAAAGTTGTTCAGTAATAAATTTTCTTTTTATTTACATTAGTAAAATTTTGATGACGTCATACATTTTGCAATGACGTCATGTGTTACTATTTAGATCAACAAAAACTATCCTTTTTTCTCATTTACAAACAAAACAGTATGTAGCAAAGTTATTTATGATTATCTTTGAAACATTTTTGTACTATTCTTTTTTGTGATGACCTAACAACTTGACTGATGACGTCGTATTACGCAAATCAAAAAAAATTATTTTTTTTTTACTTTCGCCCAATGAAACACAAACACATAGCCACACGAAAACAAAACTGATGCAAAACCTCTTCAAAAAGGTTCTTCATCGCTAGAACTACTCAAAAATGAAAAATGAAGCACAACTGCTTCCAGAATCATTATCAGCCAACAAAAGGACAGCTTCTTCTGTTTTTACCCTCCATAAGCTTAAAAAATAGCCTAATCCAAAATGTACAAGCCAAAAACGAATGGATTGTTTTCAAACTAAACAAGCGAACCATGACGACAATAGTTGAAAACTAATCGGGGACTAAAACCAAAACTAAAACTAATTAAAACAACCAAAACCACACATATATGTATACATTTTTCAAGACTCAAATAACTAAAAAATATAAATGCAAAGCTATATATCTTCTTATATTGGTAAACGCAGAAATTATTCAGCTCTCCAGCACCATCTCATTGATCAAAATTGGCGGTATACTTTTCCACTTATGTAATTTACGGCGCTGTCGACTTGAGTCGACAGCGGCAGTTAAAGGGTTAACTGTCTAAAACACTAATGTTCACTTGTGTTAAAACAACTATGTTAATGTGCCAACAACGTCCTCAATTCCGCTAGCATAAGATCGCATGCGGTGACTGTTGAGTTGGTTGATTTCCCGATTCGTGTTCATCGACTTTGGTATCACAGTAGCTCCCATGGTGGGGAGTAGGTGCGAATAGCTCGAGGTCATGGGTTCCAATCCCATCAGGAAGGTTTTTTTCCTGCCCAAGTCACATTATACATGTCCCCTTACTATGTAAAGCTAACAAAACAAAGCGTAACTTACACTAATTTAATATGTTTTGAAGCTGAACTTATGAAAAGTTCATAATTTGTGAATAATTTTTTATCATGTAAGTTTCCTGTACAAACCAATATATGTTCTGTTGGTTATAGATGGTGGAGATTACGATACCTGTGATGAGCACGAAGCCGTGTCACAGGAAGAGTTTCCTCTGAGGAATCCATACCAGGAAGATTTCCACCATACCAATACACAAGGTCAGAACAATAACCATATCTCCACCTTGTTAATTATGTTTTAAGCAAACTTATTGGTAGACCGGTGACTTGATAGCCGAAGGGCTGGTGAATTTATAACCTGCTGCTGTTCAATTGTATGACCTGAACCCATTTGTTTATGCACGCATTTTTATACCGGAAATAATCAAATTATCTTGCACCTCACGTAAGGTGATTAAATCGATCGCAGTGTGTAAAAAGGGGATGGACAAATAATAGAACAGTAAACTATCCTACAAAAGTACAGACTAATAATTTCAAATTCAAAATTTTCTAATATATTTATAAAACAGTACTTTTTGGCTAAGTTGTCTCGCATCATACATCCTGAAAAATGATTTTTAAAAAGGTAAAGGGGTTCCCCCAAATTCGCAAAAGCAGGTAGAAAATGCATCGCATATACTACTAAGATAAAAATTTAAGTCTACATATTTCAAGATCATTATATGTCTCGTGTGTTCCCGATCACCGGGGAAAAACACATCCCATACAGCCTATCAGACAATGGGCACGAGGAAATCTGATTATATTCCATGTTATAATATGCCCCCATGCGTCCACGATCACCAGGGATAAACACCAGTATCCCATGCAGCTTCCAGCCATCTTGAGAACTTTCCCAACAAGTTGGATTACACAATGATAACAAACGACAAATCATTTTCGTACCTCAACTTCGATCCAATGTGCCTGCCCACCAAACTGGATAGAATGTGGTTTCAGGTTAGTTGAATTATATTTGGTAAAGTTCATAAAGGATTTAGCAGTGGTTATAGTGGAATAATTTGTGCTGACAGTCAAGTTACGTAAGCTAGTACATAGTTGTGGATTGCATTTATCGCTATATATTAACTAAGTACGAGTGATATATATTCAGTAATGCTCTTTAAGATATGAAATTGTATAAAAGATTAAACAGAAACAACTGGACATACTAACCAGTGTTTATTTCTTACTTTCACCAACTTCTGCAAATCCAAGGTTAACCAACACGACACCACCAATATTTGTTTTTTTGTTTACCTGGCATTTATAAAATAAAAAAACAAAAGCATCATCATCAATAATGGTTGCTTTGCCAGATTGAGCCTTTGAGGGAGAATCCTGCCACCACCAAGCCTGGGAATCCAAAGGAACAGGAACCTGTGACCATATATGATTCGATCAATTCTACAAGCCGTGATTTTGCTATCACTCCTGCAGACAGCCAATACCTGCGTGTGGCTACTTCGGGTCATTTGCAGCCGACAGATGTCTGGACGGCAGCGGTTGGCTCATCTGGCGTGAAAGCACCAAATACTTCATGCATGCCGGGGGAAGGAGTGAAGTCTTGTCATTTGAAGTCCTGTATATTCTGCTGCTGCACACCCTGCCTGAAACGACAGGGAATGAATAAAACCTTCGAAGCGAACCATTTACCACCGGCGTCTCACGAGGAAAGTTCGGAAAACTGGGACAAAACCAGAGATGAAAATTGCAACCATATCTCAAGGAAGAGCTCCTCAAGTCACCTCTCAGTGTCCCTGGATGCTGCGGTGCATGGTCGTCCTCCATCTGTATACGCAAGTGGAATGTGGTGGGATCAAAGCGTTGATGCTGGCTTCACCGAGCTTAAACCTTCCATAATCAGTCGGGATGCTTCAAACCACAAAATTGATGATGATCTGTTCATTCAGGAAATGGATGATTTGGTGATTGTGGACACCGCCAGAAGCAGAAACACTTCAAGGAAGTTTCACGAATACGATCTCAATCATAATGTGTCAAAGCAATTGGAAGATCCTCCCGACATCCACTGCGGAGGAGGCGATACAAGTCGGAAGAGACTTGATGTGGATTGGGAGGTGATCCGCACTGTTGTTCCGCAGGAGTACATCGGAAGATCGTACACCGATGAGGGGACAGCGGAGGTCTATAACCTCGGATCAAGCTTGGTGAGCAAATCTGACACCTCAGCTTCGACTGTGGAAACGAAAATAGCCGACGATGACGCGGCAATTGTTGCGGTGATTGAGAAACGAGCAAACGGTGGAACTGATGATTGTAACAATAACATTGTTCCGGAGCACAACACCTCAACTCCTTATCATTCCGGCTTCACATCTGTTCAAGGGAAGCGGGTTGAAGCTCTTGATGGGAGCATTGGGGATTCTCGGATGGGATGGGGAAAGCAGGATGTGAAACTTCTTCTTTTATCTACAAGTGCAGCACCCAGCATGACAGAGTCCACTCCACGAAAAGATCCCATTGTGACCTCCACGCTTGCAAGATGCAGCAAAAATGAATCCGAAACAACCATGGAAGTGCAGAGTAATAATCGACGTAAAACTCTCTCTCCTATTCCCACTACTCTGCGTGAATCACATACATCAACTCAACTGTCGTGGTCCCGGAAAATTCGTTCCAGACCTTCCACTTCAGCTCCTTCCAGTCCCTTTCGATTGTCAATTTATTCCAAAGTCGGTGCGCAGCTCCCAAAATCCGCGAGTTGCCAGAATATAGGTAGCACCATGGCCCAGCATCGAACTCCACATGCTGAATACCGAGACACCAGAGCTAAAGATGCAACTTATTCGCTCACACCTGCCTCATCTGTGTTGGAATTCTTAGCTCCCAAGCAAAGTGCGATTTGCTCCCAGAAGCAAGTCCCCCGAAAAAGTGCATTGAAAGGTAAAATTGAAAAAACATCTTCACACATGAGACGGTCAAAAACCACCTCGCAATTACCTGCTAAAAAGCCTGAACCTGCAACTGTAAAATCACAAACTATGGGGAGAAAGCCTGCATCAAATGCAAAGAAAAGAAGCAAATCGAGATCTCGGAACAAAATGACCCCAGACAGTGCTTACACATCACCTTCGTCCTGTGCAAGCTCCCGTACTATCACTCCCGCCGTTTCCCCTGAGAAGCTTCCTGCCCCCTCACCTACTGTGCTAGCTGCCCATGCCTCGAAAACAGTGGTGAAGTCGAAACGAAGAAAGAGTGTGTTATCCCATGTGACGTCCACGAGACGCAGTTTATCTACCGCCATTGAAAACAATAAACAAAATCTTAAAACACTTCCAAGTAAAACTGCCCAAAGAACAAATGAAGTTTCACTGGATACACTCTGTGTTGTAGATCCAGGAGAAACTGCTGAATTAACTCCACTCACTCGTAGCAAAATAAAGGTGGCGAAACTTCGTATGAAACAAGATGCTCTGAAACAGAAGTTTAACTCAAAAGTTGCTTCTTCAAATGCAGTTGTGGGAAAAAAAGACCGGACTCGACGTTCACCGAGAATTAATAAGTGCAAACTCTCTGCGCCAAAGGAAAGCAAAGAAAACAACATTCAAATGGTAGAAGAAGTTAAGACAGAAAATGACAATTCTTCTAATGTGAACAAAATATTAAACAGCAATTCAAGCCATATATCGAAAGGGACAGCCCAGCAAAACTTGGCTTCCAGTTCATCTGCAAAAGTTTCGAATTTAGTTCGAGGTCCAGTTAAATCCAGCATTAAAAGTATCGTTCGTAACTTGGTTCACCAGTCTGTGTACATGAAGCCTGAGATTGCGCTCTCGCCATCATTGTGTGCACTCAAGTGTGGACGGAATAAATTGAAAGTGAATCTTCCCGACCAAAGAGATCTTCCCAAACAGCCTGGAAGCATTCGAGAGGGGAAACGGCCATCTAGTGCTCCTGCGTCGCCAGCTCCTTGTTCCATCGTCAGTCAACGACTCAGCACAAGTTTATCTGATGTCTTTTATGACACAACACTGGAAAATAGCTGGCTGCCTCCAGTCACCTCGTTCTACTCTGACGACTCAAAACCAACGAGTCCAACAACTAATCGTGTTGGTGATAAACAAATCCCATCCAAATTAAAATTGAACGCATTATCAACCTATGTAGCATTCAGTCCACCCACTTTAAATTCGGTGCAACTGCTGCCCACCAGCCAAGCACAAGTTGCTGGGAATAACCCCCACAAATCGAATACACCTGCCAGTGTTCATAAGCCACGAGGTCGAAGATTAAGTCGAGATTTGGAGAGTAAAGTACGTAACAGCGTGAAGCAACTTGTTACATCTGTGAGTAATAATGCAACAAATGGATTTCTTTCCAACTCTCTTGCAGATACCAGTCAACCCGACTGCACAAATTTTGCAAAACTGAATATTCAAGATGACAACAAAAAAGTGGTCGAGTTACCTTCTGGATCTAAAACTCCAACGTCCCGACGTAAATCACTTGACATAGCAACACAAACTTGCAATGAAAATGAACAAAATTTTCAGACAGAAGATCAAACTAATCACGGAAGTTGTTCTAGACTTAATGTCCCTCCAAAAAAGCCTCCAAGAAGTAACAGCCCAAATGCACAACAATCCAATCATTTCACGACTACATCTGCTGATAATAACCAACCCCAAACCACAGCAGCAGCACCAGAGAAGCAAAGTGTGCCGTATTACCATCTCTTCCCAGCATTCACAGGCATCTCCCCACTTCGACAGCCCCCTCTACTGTCATCTACACTGATCCCGGTGAACTTTGAGCACCAATTCATCCGCTCACCTACTTTCCCTGCATTTTTTGTGGCCGGAGAAGCGGCGAGGGCCGTCTCATCTGGCAGCACCACATCTTCCCAAGCACCTGCGCTACAATCATACACTTACTATGATTCTGCTCCGAAATTAGGCCCGGCCTTTCCTGCTACTGTCGGACTCCATGCAATATACCCAAGCGAGCAAAATCCACATATCAGTAAAGTCTCGGCCAGTAAGACACATCGAACAACCAAGGGTATTCCCCCATACCCCTATTTACCCCACCCTCGGGGTCCACCAAGAAAGCCGGGCATCCGAAGGCGGCGCTCCTTCCCAGGTCTGTTAAGTTCAGCAGCGGTGGCGAAAGCAAGACTCACACGCCGGGTCGCAGCCTCCCATTACAAGCAGCAGTATTACAGAGCAGCCGCCAACAAATCCAGCCAGGTTCTTAATTACTCCCACCCATCGGGACGTGTGGTACGCCGTCCACGATTTGTACGAAGCAGTCTGACTGACGATGCTGTCTTGGAAACCATCACAAAGGGGTCATTTTCACCAACATTTATCACGAAAACAACCCATAAAAAGGTAACAGAAATTTGATATACATAATTATATATATTTTTTTCCTATGATACAAAGATGGCAATTATAGGAAGAGTAATTGTCTTTAAGCAACGCTATTAGCAGACATTACTGAACCCAGTAGAATAAGAGGCTGAAGTAAAACTAAAAGAACATCTCAATCATACACAATACAATGCTCCTGTAACTATATGGTGAGTTGTATATTTCATATTTCAATTTCATTTGAATCGATTGGATCAAAGCAAAGACCAATATGTTCCTTTCCCTGTGTTTCACCATTGCAAAAAGAGTTTCCATCCATATCCTTTATGCGCTGTGTGACTTGACAAAAAATGTTTTTTTATCTTTTACACCAACAGAATGCAAATAATATCATCCAGACTAAGAATGATGTCATCCAGACCAAGAATGATGTCATCCAGACCAAGAATGATGTCATCCAGACTAAGAATGATGTCATTGCCCTCCCTCCAGGAAAGGAAACTCCTGAAAACAACCCAGAAGATGGTAATTATGTGTTTTCCCGCCGGGTGTAAGTCAATATAAATAGTTTCTTGATACTTGTACAGAGAGTATAGATGGACTGGAGAAGGACATAGTGGTTGGCAAGCCCCAAGTAACCCCATCACCTCCAGACTCCCTTCCACCAGCCCCATCAGTTAGTGGGGGCACTGATCTGGTCACTATAATGGAAAACCCAACCGAAGAATCTGAAATTGTGAGCAGTTTGAAACTAATATTTGCGCGGTGAAAGGATTTCAAATTCCATTCCACCTGATATATTGTATGTTTCTGTGTTTACCGGGTTAAAGGAGATGGTGGTTGACGTGGCATGGGTGTTCACTGCTTGTTGCTATTACATCTTGGAATAAAAATGTAGTTTCTGATTTGGGGGTATCCTCACCCACACATCGGAGCCCCACCCTCATTATTTACCACTGTTATCTTCGAATAACTCGGACCCACAATCTATTTAACAAAGCTATTTTAATGTGTTCCATAGAAACAGGACTTATATATTTCTGTACAGCCTATCACAATCCACTGGGTTGAAGAAACCAGGTAACATTATTGGACCTTTATATCAAATAAAACCAGATTTGAAACATTATTATTTTGTCAACTCCCTGAGTTAGTAAGTTATATATCTTTTCAACCAAAAGGTCCCTTGCATAGTCAATTGTGTTTTTGGACAAGATATATTGCATAACCTTAGTGAAGTATTGGCTGATAAAGACGCTACCATTATGCTGAAACAATAGCAATGTCTCAAACATACAGAACACTGTGGTAGCTTAAGGTAATCAGACGATTGCAGAGTGATAATGTCCCATTGTGTTTTTCCATTCACAGGATAAAATATAAATATCCTATCTTAATGTATTGCTGTTAAAATATAATCCCGTGATGTTGCAGAATTCGTTTGAGTTCAGTAGTTTCATCAACCATGACAAGAATGCAGGTTGGTTCATCTTCACTATAATTCCAGATTGTTGGAAAGATATGTCCGTAGAAGTAGAATTCCACATTTATCATATTCACTTTGGTAGAAGAACGATGGAAAGCAGCAATCATCTAACCATGTTCTGTTTTAATAATAAAATTAAAACTTTGTGGTGTCTCGACGGAAATGTTTTGACCATGCTGTAAAAGTCTCTTGTGTTTACCAATTATCACCCAAATGTTTAATTATCTCTAAAAGTGTTCACCAAATTACACATTTTCCGCAGGTCATTGGAAAAATTTGAAGAACCCATTGGGTAAATTCAAAAGATTGAAGAAGTATTTTCAAAACTCTACGGTGGGCCACCATTCCCATACCTCCCACAGTTCACAGAACTCTCACATCTCCACCAACATTAAAAGAAGCAAAACTGACAGTAAATTGGTTCAAAGTCAAAAGAAAAATAAACCAAGTGCAGGTGCAGTAGTTTTTGGAGGAAATTAATTTAAAACTCCAACGGTCCATCTTCCTTGAACGAACCAGATGTGATTGTTAATTTAAACTAGAGAGTGTCAACCACGTGTGAACCAACACTATTTTTAAACCCCCCTATTGAGTGTACGCTATATTTTCCTGCATGCAGAATCAGGTTACTTAAGTAACATGGTTACCTAAGCCATCATGGTATATTATATACAAAGGGTACAACGTTTTTCTGCAAGCAGAAACTAACGGGTTACCCAAGTTACCATTCTAAACTTAATATCCATCTTATCTTAATAAAGTATAACGAAATTGAGGATTTTCCGGTTTGTAGGGTCCAATTCGCCCTTTCTCAGTTTAATTTATTTACGTGCAACTTTTCCAACAAAATAAAGTAAAATAATCTTTTTAAAACAGTTCTAAAATATCGGCTGTTACAGAATAACTGGTGGTGAACATTCACAAAATTACAGTCATGCGCATATTCTTGGGTCTCTCGGAACTTTCCCTGATCCAATTTACCCAATTTACCACTGTAGATCCATACCACATTAGCTAACACCACCAAAAGGGCTTAACTCGACTTGACATTTTCTTCCTTATTATATAAAGCGTAAATACGAGTGATCTAGTTTCAGTCAAATTTAATAAATGGGGATTTCCCGAAAAGAGGTGTAAGATAGGTTTGGGTCATACACATCTTTTTTCTTTGTATTTCAATTGTACATTTATTTATCTTAGTTATGCGTTTCCACCTCATTTATATGCATAATAGGATTGTATTAATAATTGATTAGGCCCTTTTTATTTTGGCGGATTTCCCGTGGTACACTTGGTAATTTTAATTCTAGTCATGTTTTTCCGATTTGTGTTGTATAATTCTCTAAATTTATTATAAATTTGAAGTCAAAATTCTTTCTAATCTGGAGATATCGGCGATAACGCAAAAAATGATGAAAAATAGTGCTATTTTATATTTTTCCCTATAGCGAAAATTCCACTTAAGGTTATGGGCATACCAGTTAGAATTCCTGAAAGTTTTAACCTGATTGAATTACACGTTCTACCCAATGACCTTGCGACCGAACATGCATGTCACCAGCTTTAGGCAGAAAAAAATAGTGAAATCAATATGTGTTTCCTTCGGATTCGAAGGGAAACCATAATTAGGAAGGGATATTCATGTTTTAGCCCCATGAATTAAAAACACACAATGGGGAATTATCAAACTGACATTCCTTTTACTTTGCGCCCACTGTCGAGTTACTGGAGCTATTGCAACGTGTTGTGATTGGGACGTTTGTTTAATTTTGATTAAACCCATCCACTGAATTTAGGCGATGTCCGCTAAGTACCTTGTCCAACGACACAACCGACTGACAGTTTTAAAACCTAAAACCTTAAAAGCCGACGCAATAACCCACAAGGTATTCGATTATGTTCTTACAGCCACAACAATGTGGTCAATATATTTCAGAGCAACCAGAGGTTGGTATGATACCGGCAGCTCATTTTGTAAGAAAGGAGGCAACGTATGACATGAAGAGCGCCTTGTTGAGGCAGAGTTTTGTGGCGATGGCTCCGTCAGAAGTTGGCGTTTCTACACCATCGGAACAAGGTGGATTCAAGGATATATCGTGAATGTCTAAAAGCAGGGGCGTTATCACACGTGTAATCGTCAGATTAATTTGCAGCAAATTAACCATTTAAGCTTAGTTAACATCTGCAGTTACGTGAAATCGGTTATAAACAACAAATATTCTGCCTTGGTTTTCAGTTAAAAGATATCGGATTTAAACCTGGTCGGTTATGTCCTTATACAAGATACTTCGTGGGCATTGCCTGAACTCTAAAAGCGTTGTACTAATTTAAAGGAACTATTTAACCATACGCACCACTACAATAGCTCTGTTAACCCAACGGTGGGCGCGAGGTGATCTGACGATTACGCTTGTAATAACCCTCCGTTGCGCTTTTCCATTCCAGGATATAAAACATAAATAATTTAAATCTATTTATCCAAGGAACTGTCCGAGAGAAAATCGAACAGCCGCGGAGAGGTGTAGCGACACCTGGTGCACGAATCAACTCGGAAACCGGCGATCTGATCGACAGTGAGAAGTGTGGCGCGGATAAACGGGCGCACCTGCACCAATTATTGTCAAGCACAGCAATAGATACTGCAGCAGACAACCAATCAATCGACTTTTCAGCAGACAGTCTGCAGACCAGCCCTCCTAAGCTACCAATGGTTAACGAATCCACTGAAATATAAACTTCACTCTAGATTTGTTTGAGTATTTTTTGTAATAAATTATTTTTGCATATAAATGTGGTTTTAATATTTATATCCCGCCTTTTTCTACATTGTTTAACCCAGAGATAGAAAATAGGATAGGATATTCATGTTTATCCCCGTGAATGGAAAATCCAAGGAAGTTAACATACGGGCAATAGTCAGTTCACCTCGCGCCGGTTTACCGTAGCTATTGCAGTGAGTTGTATATGATAGAGACGTTCCTTCAATTTAGTAGAACCCATTAATCCTCTGGGTTCGGGCAATGTCCGTTAAGTGCATTGACCAAGGACACAACCGACAAGTCAGCGACCAGTTTCGAACTTTTGAAAGGCCGTCGCACTAAACCGGCAGACCAACCGATCAGACTGAAAATGTTAGTTCTTGCTTCCGTGTATCTAAACATAAAAATAATCCGCTATTTTGTTGGATCGATTGCTGTACAATCGACATTTCCATTAGTTTATAATGTCTGAAGAATACAATTAATTAGCCAGCGCGTAGATTCTAACTAACTGATTACAACCCAAGCAGTGTTACCACACGGGCAATCGCCATATTACCGGAGGTATAGAGGGGTGTGTGTGCATGGTTAAAACGTTACTTTAGTTTTAGTAGAATCTATTTATACACGGATTTCAGACGATGCCCACAATGTTTCTTGAGCAAAGACACATCCAACTAATTGGCAGCTGGTTTTGATTCTGTAACCTTTCTTTTGCCACCGCTGATGTTTGAAACGATTGAGCTATCCGGCTGACCGATCTCGGTAAGACATACATGTTGAAAGCCCAATACAACACACCAATCACAATGAGGCAGTGCTCACCTTATATTTTCCACTTCCTTCAACACTTAACATTAACAGGGAAATGTACAATCCATCACACACGATAATGATTCAGATTGCAAGCGTCCAACGGCAATCCAATTACCACAATAACTTGGTTTACACACATAGCAACGCAGATGCAGCATTAGGGTTTGGTACTTTCAAGGAATTACAAAATGCTGCGGAATCCATACATACACGGGCACCTTACATCTATTAATGGAGGTCGGAGATAAAACGAAATTGATCCTCACGACTTCAAGTAAAACAAGAGGCAACTAATCCGTAAAAGACACTTAAAAAGAAAACATCCAGCCACCATAGACCGTGGAAGATCCTCCATGGACTGCTCGGAGGAGGAGGAGCTCATTCCATCTCAATCCTCCTCTCCCCACTATCCACAGCGAGGAGAGCAAACTTACTCTTCACCACGAAATCCACACGTTCCTCCTTCTGCACGGTGGGAGGAGCGGTTCCTTCTTTCTTCTTTGCTTCCTCTGTGCATGAGAGGTGAATTTAAAGTTTGTTCGATCTCATAGATAGGTGGGGTAGTGGGTCGCCTTCAGCCGAACGGTTTTAGGTTCAAAACTGGTTGGTTGTGTCCTTGGGTAAGCCATTTAATGGACTTAACCTTAACCCAGTGAATTGATTATTATCCGACCGATAAGCTTGGTGGGATGGTCGTAAACGGTCGTAGGATTGAAACCAGTCAATTCCTAACCTTTGGCCGACAGTTGGCCATGTCTTGTATTTTAGTCGCCACACGAATGTTTCAAATGGTCAATCATATTTTAGCACTGTGAATGGGGAACCGCAAGCGACGTATACCGAGCAACCGTCAGATTATCTTGCGCCGGTTGTCAGGTGACTGGAGCTATTGTTGTGTTTCTGTATGGTTAAGACATTCCTTAAATTTTAGAACAACCCAAATATCCACTGGGTTTATATTACGTCCACTAAGATATTTGCCATAAGACGACTATCTAGCAACCACCAAACAACCGACCAGTTTCAAACCTGCAACCGTTCGGCTGAAGGCGGCAAACTAACCCACTGAGCTATTCTGCAAGGAACAGCAGACACATGGAACACACTGAATTGCGAACACAATGTCACCTGTGGAGTCTTGGTCGCATTCTGGGTTCGAATCCCAACTCGAATCCCGTTTGGCATGTGGTCCATCTCGTCTGGAAGAAAAAGGGGGTTAGAATCAAAACCGGAGGTAAAAAGTAAGTAAAGCCTACAAACGTTAGTAAAAATATCAGACATACTGCCAGCTTATCTTGCATTTCAAGGGAAAAATACCAAGAATAATCAATTGGAGGAATTGACTTAGCAAGGTTGTTGTTTTCCGCCACATAATAACGGTCAAATTTAGAATATTTTGGGATTCAAATTTTATCTATTAGAATTTGTTGGGTTTCATTTAAATCTTACCAGCCTATTTAGTTGGTTTTTGCGAAATCAAAGTGAATTTTCATTTAACTCGTTTTACAGCATGGGTTCTCAGTGTTCTATTTTGTACAGTTTAATATTGATTTAAAACCCTTAGACCCCGACGGTTACAACTTGTTTACCACAGTCGATAGACAATATCTCCTCGGCAGACAGACTATGCTCATTGGGCGGTAGAGCTGCTATAACATGCGTCGGCGATGTCTTAATGGAGCTTAAGTGCAATACTGTCTGTCCAGGAGATATTGTCTAGCGACTATTAGTAAACAATTTGTACAAAATTATATACTGAACAACTTTGTAATAGATTATTTTTCCCTAAGTCCAACAGTGTTATCAGCAAACAAGGTCAAAGCAACCTTACTCAAAAGTGCCAAAAACGGCAAAAAAAAAAATTTATATTCCAGGAATTATAATAATTATAATACTTATATATATAAATTATTTTATATATATAAAGTAATCATAATACACAACCCTAACCAAGACGAATATTTCATCCCAAAACACCGCATGCACGCAGTCAAGCACAACATACTTCTTCGATCTGGATGGGTTGACCCGCTGACCTCCCCTCTTCATATGATCCCCATCCCCATGTCTTCGCTCCGGTTGGTTCCTTCCATCTCCTGCTCGATGTCGGATGATCTTCGGAGCCGCTGGTTTCTGCGGAGGACAACGTGGGTTACAGGATGAACACGAGGTGTCCTCTTTATTCGGATGAAGATCTGTGCGATCGAAAAAGGTGGCTATATAGTTGGTTGTGTCCTTGAACAACTTTCAGAAAATACTGGGTTATAACTTGACGTGTGTTACGGGATTCACACATGAGAAGTCATTTTTATCTGTATAAACCAGTGTTTCTCAACCCAGAGTCTGTGGACTCATATGAGTTAATGGAAGGGACTGGACGCGTCCGTGTGCACAGTTGCCTTTGCTAAGAGTCAGCACATACTGTATATAACTCTGTACGAATAAACAATGGCTTTTTTTGGTAAAAGCTTATGGAAAATCTGATTTTTTATATCTATGACCGGAGTCTGCGTATATTTAGTTCAGCTTGTAAATAATCCATGGGTTAAAAAGGTTGAGAACCACTGACTGGTATAAAGAACCAAAATGAAAACGAAGAATAAAATATGCATCTTTTCACAAATTGGCTTGGTTGGATAGTGTGTTACCTTTTAGCCGAAGGGTTGTAGGTTTGAAACTGGTCACTAGTTAGTCGGTTGTGTCCGATGGCAAGGTACTTTGCAGACATTACTTGAACTCAGTGAAATGATGGGTTAATTAAAACTAAAGGAAAGTCTCAATCACACACAACACACTGCAATAGTTTTAATCCTGTGGCGTTCTTCCATTCCAGGGGATAAACATGAATATTCTGTTCTTTCTCAGCATATCTCTTGCCACATTTGGTTTTATTAAAATTCTCCCATTGTGTTCCATAAGAACGAAAAATACAAATTAAAAGAATGTTTGATCAGCAACACTACACATGGCGGTCCCAAATACTTTGGTTTGTTCCCGTGGGATTTGATTGCGAGCCGACTGATATCGGGGTTGGTTGCCGCTCGCTTGGATCTCATTGTCTTCAGCGCCCTCTGGGGTTCTACAACGAGAGTATTCAGGTTTAAATAAACAGAACAATTGGCCATCAGTTGATATTATTGCATCATAGAACCAAGTACATTAGCTAATTAGATTAAAAATTTAATTTTTACAACTAATACTAGCCCAGCGGTGGGTAAGCAGGTAAGGGGGGGGGGGGGGGGCATTGATAGGGTCTTTATGAGCTAAGGTGAGGGCAAACAGACATAAAAGAGGTCAAACAGACATATCACCTTCCAACAACTTTTTCCTTGCATTTTCCTTTTGCCTCCTCTCTAGCTGATGTCCCTGCAACCATATGTGGGTTAGAATGGGGGAAAATTTGGGGGTAAATCATATGTGGGTGAGAATTGGGGTCAATTTGGGGGTAAATCATGTGTGGGTGAGAATGGGGGTAAATTTGGGGGGTGAATCATATGTGGGTGAGAATGGGGATAAAGTTGGGGTTAAATCATATTTGAGTGAGAATGTAGGGTAACTTATAGTGGGTTAAATAATAAAAATATCTCCATTAAAAGGGGAATCACCTCGGATATGGGAAGCACTTGGGTCACGTCCACCCCATGCACTTTGCTTCGGGGCTGGTGCTGGTTTATATTGGGGCTTCTTTGCTTCGTTGGGTGATGGGTGGGGCTCTGAGGATGGGTGATGTGGGGTCATATATTTGCTTACAACTATTACTCTAAGGTATACTCAATATAATCATATATGTGGGTGGTCACTTCATTTACATGTTTGGGGATGCCCCTGAAGTATGGATGGCTGATTTATCACGTCTCTTTGCCGAACCATTTATTATGGTGAGGGTATTAAATAACTCATGGGAAGGAAGGGGAAATCAAACAGCGGGTGAAAATGTAGATGCCGACTTAATCACTGACTTGCATAAGGATGTGGGGTACGCACGTACCCATGTTCCCCTGGTATCACCCACCGAGACCCCAACGAACCTACTGCATCCTCCGATCTGGTGGAGGAAGTCCGAGATCTTCTCCTCGGTGATGTCACCCCATCATCCGATCGATCGCTCCTCTGATACCTGATGTTGCGGGGATGGGAGGAGTCTGGGATCAGATCTCGCTCCTGCATCCGAATCTTCTCCTCGATCTCACGTTCCCTCGCAGTCGTGTCCACTGGCTTCGCGTTGCCGAATATGGACGCCTGACTCGGGGTGTGGGTGGGGGTGGGAGGCTTCGTCTGCACTCTGTGTGGGGGAGATTATTCATCATATTATTTTAATTATTATTATTTGAGTTGGCAAATTTTACCTGGAAATAGAGTTAAAATTAACTTCTTAAATATTGTTTTATAATTATAAAGATAGCTAAGTTGAATTAAATGTCTTTTATTTTGACACGAATATAACACATCAATACAACAGTAATATACAGTGGTTAGCTAAGCTGTCTTTAGAATTTAAAAACATCTTAAAGAAATTAGTTTTAGCTCCTTGTTTATTTTTAATTTAACTTTCCACATATGGCAGCAGACAGGATAATCTTTAATCTCCTGTGCCTTTCCTGTTTGTTGTAGCTATTATGGTGTGCGTGAAGGATTATTGAGTCAGGAATGTTTGTAGTTACCATCTGGTACCATCATTGTGGGTCTTATGTTGATTAGCGACGGATATTAAGTCATTAAGTCTGGTTTTGTTATCCTTTTTATGCACAAGCAAATTTTGAAACATTAGAAAAATAAGTATTTTTAAAAATCTTTTAAGAAAACTACACTCCTTAATAGATATTGCAAACATAATAATATTTGCAGGTGCGAAACTGGTCGCTAGCTAGTCGGTTGTGTTCTTGGGCAAGGCACTTAACGGACATTGCCTGAACCCAGCGGATTAATGGGTTCTACCAAATTGAAGGAACGTGTCTATCACATACAACACACTGCAATAGCTCCGGTAACCCGACGATGGGCGCGAGGTGATCTGACGATTGCCCGTGTGATAACCCCTGGGGTTTTCCCATTCACGGGGATAAACATGAATATCCTATCCTATCCTAATAAATAGAGAGTGTCAACCACGTGCTAACAGTCACAATTTAAAAAATAATTTTGAATACTGTGTTTTTTTGCAAACAAAACTTTACAATATAACTAATAAATACTGTCTTTCCTTTAACTCTCCATGGATTTTTTGTTGATTTTAAGTGTCCAGCTAGTTTCTTTAGCCTTTTTATGGAGCGCTATAGTAATGGCTGACTAGTATATTTTAGGAGTTAACTGTGTTAACTAGGATATAAATTCAATAGTTGAATTCATATTCAATGTGATTTGCCCTGTACTTGCCACTACACACCGAATACAAATCATTCTTAACATTGGTTTCCATTACGTTGGTGAAAATAAGGAGAAGCCAAGGACAACTTAGCGATGGCTCATATGGTAGTGAGCAAGTCAAATTCTAGAAAGATATGTATTCACACATGAGAAACCACACACATGAGAAACCAACTCACTTCTGCAGAATGATAGTATGGTATAGGCAATTTAAACACCAAGCACATCGAACATGCGAATCAACCTATGTAATTTGCACGGATATCAACCAACTCACTTCTGCAGAATGAGCTTCTCCTGCTCCGCAATCTTTCCCTCCATCTCCCGCTCACGTGCGCTCGTGTCCACTGGTTTCGCTGCCCCAAATATATTTACCGATCTGTAACATTTGGGGGGATTACTATGGTGTACATGGGGTGGGGTGGGGGACCAGGGATATTGGAATATTCGGAAGTATGGACCATGTATAATTGCCCTAATTTATTCATACTGAGTGTGGCCCCTTAAACCTGAACTTGGTCTCGCCATGCATGAATGACATTGGAAACTTTTTGCAAATCAACATTCAGGGTTTTGTTGCAAACCCATTTGGAATTACGTTTGACAACCAGATATTATGGTGAATGCATCAATAAGCCTATTTACATGGGCAATTTTTGCGAGTTAACTCGCATCGCTAACCCGGTTAAATTTGACGCACGCATTGCGTCATCACGGTTCAGTGATTATGCGGGTTTCCAATCGGGTTTTCCTAACTCGCTCGCGCATGGTAGGTTAACTCGCATTCGTCATTCATTTGGATACCAGCATCTTCAGGTAGGTTTTTAATGTTTCGTTTTGAGTTATGCTTGTGGGATGACTGAAGTGAAATTACTGTCATCATAACTATTATTTTTTTTCTTTTTATACTTTACGTAGTGTGTTAAATTAGGAATATTTATAGCCCAACCTATATAATATTTCCTTTATTTGTATAAACAAAATAACTGTAAACTTTTTTGTGCAACATTTTTTTAAAATTGTACAAAATTAGAAGATAAATTAACAAACAACAACTAAATGCGGGTTAAATAACGCTCCATGTAAATTGAACTGCTTAGCGCGTAAAGACAGGGAATACCCACGATGAGAACTAAAGCGAGTTAACTCGCATCGCAAACCCGATCATGTAAATAGGCTTAATGAAAACAGAGGTTTCAGTCAATTTTATACTTAATAAGAGAATACAAAATACAGCGACAAACACAAATGATCAAAGTATATTAGTTATACATTGTGGTAACTTCATTTAAACAAAATGAAACTATAAAAATATCTTCCAAGGGTGTTCTCTACAAATATCAACAAGGGTGTTTATGCATTGGGAATATGTAAAACTGCCGAATATGATGCAAGACTCACTTCTTTGGTTCAACTGGCTTGTCAACTTGGTTTTCAATTATTTCCCTGAAAAAACAAAGTTAAGATATTGTGGAACCTGGATCCCAAGATGATTGAAAAATAATAATGAACAAAAGGTAATTGAATAAACCTGCAAAAGGCAATTAACTTAACATACATTGCCTTAACCCAGCGAATTACTGGGTTCTACCAATTGAAGGAACGTCTATCATACACAACACACTGCAATAGCTCCGGTAACCCGACGATGGGCGCGAGGTAATCTGGCGATTGCCCATGTGTTCACCCCCTTGGTTTTTCCATCCACGAGGATAAACATGAATATCCTATTTTCCTTTGATTCTGCACAAGTATAAACAACTTAATGGCAGGTGACAAACTGACAATAAATATGAAGTCGAAACTTACACTATAGTACACCCTCTTCGAAACTATAGCAAAAAACACCATTTTCTTGTTTTAACTGCTGACTCACTTTTCATGACTCAGTAGCTTTTCCTCAACCATCCGTTCGCGTGCGGCAGTGTCAACTGGTTTCGCGGCTCCAAATATAGATGACGACCTACATGGGAAGTTATGGTGGAGATATTGTAAGTTGGGTCCACCATAACCACTATTTCCGCAAATGTTATAAAACTGAATTCAAACACACATTCTAGAGTTTAAAATAATAAAATGTTAGCAGCTTTTTTTGAAAATGTCGAATTCTTTCAATTTATTTACATTCTTGTTTTATCTTTTTTTTTCTCGCTAAACCTCTACACTACTAATGTCAGATTCTACTACTTTTAACTTCACATTTATCCTTTTAAATCAGTTCGACGTTTTTATGTTCCACACCTTAACACTACTACTCCAAGAAGTCACCTTCTGCACAGTAGGCCAAATTGCCTCATTCTTCCACCCAATAACCTCACATTCCCACCTTGTAGTAGCAGCAGCTGTGTCCAGTGGTTTCTCACGCGGTTTCAAGTTCAGTTTCGGACGTTCCCGCGTGGGTTCGTTGGATCTGCTTGATTCATATTGTCGTGGCCGGTCGTAACTGGATTCGTACCGGTTCTCCCTGCTCGAGCTGAACCCTGATCTCTGGTCATTGTATCCTCTGCTGTTCTGCACCACAAGATATCATGGGTTAAAGGAGTTAAACCATCATTATTTCTTTCATCGTTTTAAATTTTCCTTTTCAGGCAAGCGTGCACAAGAAATCATCAAGATTATCTTGCGCCCAATGTAAGATTACCAAGGCATGTATATTAGAGATAGGCATGTCCTTATCTTTTTTCGAAAAAATACTTACTTTTCTGAGGTGTTTTAAAACAAATTTTTGTATTTTCTATAAATATTAAAAAACGCATTTCCATCAAACACAATGAAGTGATCATGGAATAACCACAAAGTATGAAAGGAGCTAAACACCTGATCGTAACTTCTGCCCCATTTGTTTCCTCCGTCGTCATTTCGGTACGACCCTGTAACATATAGTGGTCATGTATTGTGGTACTTCAGCAGGGCTGGTTGGAAATGTAGGGCTGGTTTGAATTTACTATTTGAATAATCTGTGGTATGTTGTTACGCATTAAAGTATAAAGATTGGAACAGGCGCGCCGAACGTATGAAAAGCCAGGGTATGCGATGGTTGGGAGAAAATCAATTTCGCGCTCGGCGCGCAAAATTTTTTTTTTTAACATTTAATTGCCCTGGAATGCGTTTCTTGGACATTTCAAACTAGACTG